>CM042418.1:28086435-28096435 GCA_023634145.1 Thymallus thymallus
GTGAGTTTCCTCATTCACAGACCCTTACTAAGCCTTCAGCCTTATCTCCACAGGAGACAGAATGAACCTCTCTTGGAAAGGTCAATACAGCCAGCAGGCTATGCAACTATCTGAGTATGAATGGAAGATGTGTGTGTTCCAGGTCTCTGAACAGAGATAAGTAAGTAGTGCTGAGCTGGCCGGCATTCCTCTCATTCAAGAGTAACAGAGAGAGAGTAACGGAGAGAGAGTAACGGAGAGAGTAGCAGAGAGAGAGTAACAGAGAGAGAGTAACGGAGAGAGAGTAACGGAGAGAGTAGCAGAGAGAGAGTAACAGAGAGAGAGTAACGGAGAGAGTAGCAGAGAGAGAGTAACGGAGAGAGTAGCAGAGAGAGAGTAACGGAGAGAGTAGCAGAGAGAGAGTAACAGAGAGAGAGTAGCAGAGAGAGAGTAACGGAGAGAGAGTAACGGAGAGAGTAGCAGAGAGAGAGTAACGGAGAGAGTAGCAGAGAGAGAGTAACAGAGAGAGAGTAGCAGAGAGAGAGTAACGGAGAGAGTAGCAGAGAGAGAGTAACGGAGAGAGTAGCAGAGAGAGAGTAACGGAGAGAGTAGCAGAGAGAGAGTAACGGAGAGAGTAGCAGAGAGAGAGTAACGGAGAGAGAGTAGCAGAGAGAGAGTAGCAGAGAGAGTGTAACGGAGAGAGAGTAACGGAGAGAGTAGCAGAGAGAGAGTAACGGAGAGAGAGTAGCAGAGAGAGAGTAGCAGAGAGAGAGTAACGGAGAGAGAGTAACAGAGAGAGAGTAACGGAGAGAGTAGCAGAGAGAGAGTAACGGCGAGAGAGTAACGGAGAGAGTAGCAGAGAGAGAGTAGCAGAGAGAGAGTAGCAGAGAGAGAGTAACGGAGAGAGTAGCAGAGAGAGAGTAGCAGAGAGAGAGTAACGGAGAGAGAGTAACGGAGAGAGTAGCAGAGAGAGAGTAGCAGAGAGAGAGTAACGGAGAGAGAGTAACGGAGAGAGTAGCAGAGAGAGAGTAACGGAGAGAGTAGCAGAGAGAGAGTAACGGAGAGAGAGTAGCAGAGAGAGAGTAACGGCGAGAGAGTAACGGAGAGAGTAGCAGAGAGAGAGTAACGGAGAGAGAGTAGCAGAGAGAGAGTAACGGAGAGAGTAGCAGAGAGAGAGTAACGGAGAGAGAGTAACGGAGAGAGTAGCAGAGAGAGAGTAACAGAGAGAGAGTAACGGAGAGAGTAGCAGAGAGAGAGTAACGGAGAGAGTAGCAGAGAGAGAGTAGCAGAGAGAGAGTAGCAGAGAGAGAGTAACGGCGAGAGAGTAACGGAGAGAGTAGCAGAGAGAGAGTAACGGAGAGAGTAGCAGAGAGAGAGTAACGGAGAGAGAGTAGCAGAGAGAGAGTAGCAGAGAGAGAGTAACGGAGAGAGAGTAACAGAGAGAGAGTAACGGAGAGAGTAGCAGAGAGAGAGTAACGGAGAGAGAGTAGCAGAGAGAGAGTAGCAGAGAGAGAGTAACGGCGAGAGAGTAACGGAGAGAGTAGCAGAGAGAGAGTAACGGAGAGAGTAGCAGAGAGAGAGTAGCAGAGAGAGAGTAGCAGAGAGAGAGTAACGGAGAGAGTAGCAGAGAGAGAGTAGCAGAGAGAGAGTAACAGAGAGAGAGTAACGGAGAGAGTAGCAGAGAGAGAGTAACGGAGAGAGAGTAACGGAGAGAGTAGCAGAGAGAGAGTAGCAGAGAGAGAGTAACAGAGGGAGAGTAACGGAGAGAGAGTAGCAGAGAGAGAGTAACGGAGAGAGTAGCAGAGAGAGAGTAACGGCGAGAGAGTAACGGAGAGAGTAGCAGAGAGAGAGTAACAGAGAGAGAGTAACGGAGAGAGTAGCAGAGAGAGAGTAACGGAGAGAGTAGCAGAGAGAGAGTAGCAGAGAGAGAGTAACGGAGAGAGTAGCAGAGAGAGAGTAACGGAGAGAGTAGCAGAGAGAGAGTAGCAGAGAGAGTAGCAGAGAGAGAGTAGCAGAGAGAGAGTAACAGAGAGAGAGTAACGGAGAGAGTAGCAGAGAGAGAGTAGCAGAGAGAGAGTAGCAGAGAGAGTAGCAGAGAGAGAGTAGCAGAGAGAGAGTAGCAGAGAGAGAGTAACAGAGAGAGAGTAACGGAGAGAGTAGCAGAGAGAGTAGCAGAGAGAGAGTAGCAGAGAGAGAGTAACGAAGGCGAAGGGTGGCTACTTTGAAGAATATCAAATATAAAATATATTTTGATTTGTTTAACACTTTTTTGGTTACTACATGATTATATATGTGTTATGTCATAGTTCTGATGTCTTCACTTTTATTCTATAGTGTAAAACATTATAGTGCAAATTAAGACAAACCCTTGAATGAGTAACATTCCAAACATTTGGCTCAAAATGTGTTTATTTTGGAGAGGGTGGTACTTAAGCTGCATACCTGTCTCACCCCACAGCCCTGTGGAAAGAAATGTGTGTTTTTTGCCAATTTTAACCGCACACTTGTTGTTTGTGTACATGGATTTTAATAATATCGTATGTTTTTCCCCCAACACCACTTTCCATCAGTTTGTATAGCAGACCCTCATGCCAAATTGAGTCAAAAGCTTTTTTGAAATCAACAAAGCATGAGAAGACTTTGCCTTTGTTTTGGTTTTCTCATCACCACAGCCTATAACTGTTCTTGTGTTTGTCGGTGTCTTCGTGGAGTATTGCCTTGATTATGTCAGTGTGTTACATGTGTTTTCTCTCGTTATGAGTGATATTTAGTTTGTACCGGCCTGAAGCTGTTTCAGTGTGTTCTATTCAATACGTCGGACGTACAGTCTGCTTTAGTAAACTCCTGTTCATCGTTCATCCTGCGCCTGGTCTCCTTCTTACCACACCGTGACAACAGCTCTGTTCAGGTAGAGTGTGATTTTGCTGTGATCTGATAGGGGCGTCAGTGGACTGACTCTGAACGCTCTGAGAGACTCTGGGTTGAGGTCAGTGATAAAGTAGTCTACAGTACTGCTGCCAAGAGATGAGCTATATGTGTACCTACCATAGGAGTCTCCTCGAAGCCTACCATTGACTATGTACATACCCAGCATGCAACAGAGCTGCATTAGTTGGTTATGTTGTCGTAGTTGTGTCTAGGGGGGCGTATGGGGGAGGGAATGCTGTCACCTCAAGGTAGGGGTTTGTCCGACTGTTTGCTGAGGGTGTCAGGTTCTTGTCCGGTTCTGGCATTTAGGTTGCCACAGACAACAGACACCGCTCTCTCTTGCCACAGTCCACAGACACCCATCTTTCTCTCTCTCTCCACCTCTCTCTCTCTCTCTCTCTCTCTCTCTCTTCACCTCTCTCTTTCTCTCCCTTTCTCTCTCTTTCTGCCAGTCAGTCTATACCTGAGACACTCAGTGGAGGCAGGTTGGATTGGGTGACACAACCTTAACCCGTACGCTAATCCTAACCTTAACCCAAAAACCTAACCTTAACAGTAAACCTAACCCTAGCTCCTAACCCTAACCCTAAATCTAATTCCCTTACACATTCTAACATTAACCCTAAACCCCCTAGAAATAGAATTTGACCTTGTGGGGACCAACAAAATGTCCCCAGTTGGTCAACATTTACAGTTAAACACTTCCACACACCCACCCAGGAGGGTATGTATTCCTGGCCGGTGCTGATAAGCTGACCCCCGCCTGGCCTTATTTAGTCAGACCACAATGCTGACACTACACACACCCCTCACTGTGTGTGTGTGTCTGTGAGTTGTCGGGGGTGGGGGTGGGGGTGTACAGAGGGTGTGTGTGTGTCTCTGTGTGTGATACAGCAGACTTGTAGCCATTACAGTTCTGCTATCATCTGGCTAGGTTACAGACAAGGAGCTGAGTCACACAGATAATGTTACATCATGCCGCACAGTATGTTTATCATATGACTGTATGTATTATACTTACTGTGTTCATACTTCAGGTGGGGTTTTTCTTGATCTGGTCCACCTGTTCCAAGGCTATATAACTAGGCTGCTCTCTCTCCCTCTCTCTCCCTCCCTCCCTCTCTTTCTCTCTCTCTCGCTCCGTGTCTCTCTGATGTGTATGGTGATGTGGAGAGCTGATAGGATGTAACAAATCAGCTCCTACTTACACGAACACACACACAAACATATTTGCTACGGGACCAGTCATACCCCTAACAGAGGCTAAAGAGATATTAATAATTCTGCTGATGCAATATCAGAGACTGTCCACTGTACCTCGCAGAGGGAGAGATACTCTGAATGACCAACTAAAACACAGAATGTAGAAATGTGTCTGGTCAGAGATTGTGAGAGAGAGAGAGAGAGAGAGAGAGAGAGAGAGAGAGAGAGAGAGAGAGAGAGAGAGAGAGAGAGAGAGAGAGAGAGAGAGAGAGAGAGAGAGAGAGAGAGAGAGAGAGAGAGAGAGAGAGAGAGAGAGAGAGAGAGAGAGAGAGAGAGAGAGAGAGAGAGAGAGAGAGAGAGAGAGAGAGAGAGAGAGAGAGAGAGAGAGAGAGAGAGAGAGAGAGAGAGAGAGAGAGAGAGAGAGAGAGAGAGAGAGAGAGAGAGAGAGAGAGAGAGAGAGAGAGAGAGAGAGAGAGAGAGAGAGAGAGAGAGAGAGAGAGAGAGAGATTAATTCTCCATTCACATTACCCATAAGCACTCCGTGACATTGTGCCAAATGTCATTCATTTGATTAGGGACCATCCATAATGGAGTGGAATCGCGATGCCTCCTTGTGGTTGAAGGCTCTGTCGCAAGACAGTCTGCATACTTAGAATTTTTCCAAAAAAATTCCGTCCAGAGTTCAGCTTAGAACAGGAAGTTACTAAACCACAGAAGAAGAGGAAAATATGTGGTTTCCACTGATGGGTTTATGGGATAGCTAGCAACTTGTAAACAAGTACCCATTCCTATCAGCTGTAATAGTACAACAGATGCTCCTCCCTATGAGAGATGCCAGGTCCAAGCTGATTCAGTTGAAAGTGTTCAATAGGATTTATGACGTTTGTATTTGTATTTATTAGGGATCTCCATTAGCTGTTGCCAAGGCAGCACTTACTCTTCCTGGCGTCCAGACACATTAAGGCAGTTACATTGCATATAAAACAAAATATAAAACAGTACGTCATATAACATTATTACACCACTACATATCTACAATACAAAATGTAAAATATCACCATACAACAATATTACAGTGTACATGCGTGTGCTAAAACTTGTGTTCGTATGCGTGTGTCCGTACCTGTGTGTCTCTTCTCAATCCCCGCTGTTCCATAAGGTGTATTTTTACCCGTTTTTAAATCAGATTCTACTGCTTGCATCAGTTACCTGATGTGGAATTGGGGATTGTGAAGAGACCTCTGGTGGCATGTCTTATGGGGTATGCATGAGTGTCCGGTAGTAGTTTAAACAGACAGCTCAGGGCATTTAGCATGTCAACACTCCTTGCAAAAACAAGTAGTGGTGACGTCAATCTCTCTTCCACTTTGAGCCATGAGAGATTGATATGCATATAATTAATGTTAGCTCCCTGTGTACTTTTAAGGGCCAGTCATGCTGCCCTGTTCTGAGTTGACAGTTGTCCCTCTTTGTGGCACCTGACCACAAAACTCAACAGTAATCCAGGTGCGACAAAACTAGAGCCTGTAGCACCTGCCTTATTGATAGTGTTGTTAAGAAGGCAGAGCAGCACTTTATTATGGACAGACTTCTCCCAATCTTAGCTACTGTTGTATCAATATGTTTTGACCATGACTGTTTACAATCCAGGGTTACTCCAAGCAGTTTAGTCACCTCAACTTGCTCAATTGTCACATTATTAATTACAATATTTAGTTAAGGCTTAGGGTTTAGTGAATGATGCTTTTAGTTTTACAAATATTTAGATTTACAAATATTTAGGAATAACAAATTCCTTGCCAGCCATTCTGAAACTAAACTGCAGTGCTTTGTTAAGTGTTGCAGTCATTTCAGTCGCTGTAGTAGCTGACGTGTATAGTGTTGAGTCATCCTCATACATAGACACTGGATTTACTCAAAGCCAGTGGCATGTCATTAGTAAAGATTGAAAACAGTAATGGTCCTAGACAGCTGCCCTGGGGAATTCCTGATTCTACCTGGATTATGTTGAAGAGGCTTCCATTAAAGAACACCATCTGTGTTCTGTTAGACTGGTAACTCTTTATCCACAATATAGAAGGGGGTGTAAAGCCATAACACATAACTTTTTCCAGCAGCAGACTACAATCGATTATGTCAAAAGCCTCACTGATAGATTCCAATCAAAGATGGAGATGTCAGTAGAGTACAGGCGACATATGTTCTGTAACTGTCCAAGCTTGCATACCTTTTGGCAGAAGGCCTATGTAGCCTACTTCTTTTAATGCAGGTTTCCAGTTGAAGCAACTTTTTACCCTTTGCTTGTTCATAACAATTTTAAAGACATTGGCAGCTTTCAAATCAAATCAAGCTTTATTTATACAGCACATTTCAGACATGGAACGCAATGCAATGCACTTTAAAGGAAAAAATATATTAAAAAACAATGAAAATAAAATCTGAAATATTTACTGTACAACAAACATAAGGTAAAAAAACAAAGGAATGACAAACTGAACAACTAAAGGAAAAGCAAAGCTAAAAAGATGTGTTTTAAGATCTCTTTTTAAAATGTCTACAGTTTCAGCCCCCATCAGGTTCTCAGGCAGGCTATTGTAGAGGCTGGGAGCCTTCCAAGTATTTAAATAACTAATACAGTCTAATAATTTATCTGTGGAGCTAAAGTCCTCTGGTGACACAAACATGTAAAGTTTTGTATCGTCTGTGTAGCAGTGGAAATCAATGCTGTGCTTCCTGATATCTCTGCCAAGGGATAACATATATAAACTGAACGGTACCGGACCTGAAATCGAACCTTATAGAACGCCACATGTGATATGTATTTTCTCTGAGTTATGTTCACCAAGGGTGACAAAAAACTCTTGACCGGTTAAATAGGTTCTAAACCAATTTAGAACTGGACCGGAGAGGCCAACCCACCTCTCCAGAAGGACATCATGGTCAACAGTTTTGAATGCAGCACTTATATCTAAAGATTACAAGGACAGAGAGCTGCTGGGCATCTGTGTTGGCTCTAAGATCACTTACCACTTTAACCAAGGCTGTCTCTGTGCTGTGGTGGGCACGAACACCAGATTGGAATTTTTCAAAAATACTGTTTGAACACAAATGTCTCCAGAATTTTGCTTAATAATGGAAGGTTGGAGATTGCTAAGAGCTGAAGAATCTAGATGACTTTTCTCCAGGGGTTTCATCATAGCAGTTTTTAGTGCATTGGGGGAAAGTGCGTTTGAACAGGGAGTGATTAACAATAGCTTGGTTCGAATCCAGGCTGTATCATAACTGGTTGTGATTAACAATTTGTTCTTAACTGACTTGCCTAGTTAAATGAAGGTTAAAAAAGGCTAAAAAAAAGTGGTGGGGATAGGATCGAGAATTTAGATAGAAGGCTTAAGTTGTGATTTCACTTTCCTGAGCATGTCTGTGTCAACCAGGGAAAATAAATCCATAGTTCCTTTGCGTGGCAGGCTAGGGCACATATCATCAAGCTTCTCATCAGGTCTTGACTGACACCCAGCCTAATGTAGGTTATCTTATCTCTGAAATATGCTGCAAACTCATCACATTTAGATGTGGAGGTTTGTTCACATAGGTTTGCGGGGGTAGGATTTATCAGGCCATCAATGGTCGAGAAGAGCAATCTCAAATTATTCTGATGAATAGTGATCAAGTTAGAAAACTTTGCTCATCTGGTCTTCTAATTGCCTTGTTATGAATGTTGCTCTCTCAGAATATCAGAATGGACCTGCAACTTTCACTTTCTCCACTTCCGCTCTACCTTTCTGCAATGTCTCTTTAATTGATTCGTTTCCTCACTGATCCAAGGGGCTCTCCGTTTGGGATGTGGCCTTTTTCAGTTTTACTGGACATATGACCTCAATGATTGCCCATAATTTGCTATTAAAGTGATCAACTAAATCATCACAAGAGGAATACATAATAGGTGTTGGAGTACTGTTCATACACTCAATAACATCTGTAACAACTTCAGAGGTAAGATATCGTTTCTTAATAATGTGTTCAGTATTACACTGTACTATGGGCAACAAGGAAGTAAAACATACACAGTGTAGATCAGATAAAGCAACATCAACAATATAGCATTTGTCAATAGAAAGTCCCTTGGTAATAACCAGGTCCAGAGTATGGCTGTGGTTATGGCTGGTAATAACCAGGTCCAGAGTATGGCTGTGGTTATGGCTGGTAATAACCAGGTCCAGAGTATGGCTGTGGTTATGGCTGGTAATAACCAGGTCCAGAGTATGGCTGTGGTTATGGCTGGTAATAACCAGGTCCAGAGTATGGCTGTGGTTATGGCTGGTAATAACCAGGTCCAGAGTATGGCTGTGGTTATGGCTGGTAATAACCAGGTCCAGAGTATGGCTGTGGTTATGGCTGGTAATAACCAGGTCCAGAGTATGGCTGTGGTTATGGCTGGTAATAACCAGGTCCAGAGTATGGCTGTGGTTATGGCTGGTAATAACCAGGTCCAGAGTATGGCTGTGGTTATGGCTGGTAATAACCAGGTCCAGAGTATTACTGGTGAGACCAGTAACATGTTGAGCTCAAAAGAAGGCCTTGAAGTCAGTCTCTTTGTCAGCATGAATATTAAAACCACCCAACACAATGATTTTATCACAGTTCTCAAGGACAATAGACAATAGTTGAGATAGATCAGTAAAGAAAGTGGGGCAGTGTTTTGGTGGCCTATATAGAGCTTTGTCGGTCACAAAATTTTGTCAGCCGGTGATTGTCAAGCAAAAAACTGTTGGTCTTATGGTAATTTACATTAATTAAAATAAACACATTTATCATCTCCTGGCTTCCACACACAGCCTACAATCCACTGATGGAGACCTTTGGAACATCTACATTTTAAAAAGTCTAATAAATCCATGTAATATAGCCTACACCTTCATAATAAATCCATTAGTTATTTTAGGCAGGTCTAAAGAAGCATGATATGAAGAAAATGTAGTCTATTTTCGAAGAACAGAATAGCATACTCTGAGTTGTCCTTATGCTAGGTCCTGATCTGGCTATGCCAAATGGCTGTGTATTACAGTAGTTCATTTAGAAAAAAATATTTGCTTAGAATTCCATGGCATTATTTTATATTATTTTACAGTATGAAGAATAGAATTGAACAAAGCTGAATACAATAGAAAGGATATTTTCTCCAAACTATTTGAGGGAGTGTTAACATGCTGCTATTCTGTGTTGAGCAGTAAACATTGAAACAGGTATTCTTTATGCTTAATTTAGATTTATTAATGTAACTTTAGTTCTACAAACGTTGGACTATATGTTTAGATGTTTAATACATTGTAAGGCTGCATGATGCAACTCTAATGATGATTTGAAAAAGGTCACTTGAAAGATGTGTTTCTTGTGCCGGCTGTACACACTTCATCAGTCTCTCATTCACAATTTGACAAGCACTTGATAATGCCTCGAATTTCACGGTAGCATCCCCTTTGTGTGGCCGTAATGCAGCCTAGAAAAATCCATGCCTTTTGCGGCCAGTGGCCATTGTGCCTTTGGCCCGAAGTGCTGTGTTGTGCCCTTGGCCCTGAGTGCTGCGTGCTCCGAAGTACCTTTCACTCACATGAGTGATCAGGTCTTTCTCACAGGCTACAAGTGAAGACAGACACAGCCGGGACCCAACTGTGTGTGTCCTTATCCAATTCCGAGGTGCATATTGAAAATATTGGAAGAACTGTCCACATTTCGTCAGCCAACAAGATGAGTAGGTCTAACGAACAGCAAAAACACCAGCCTGTCAATCTACTTCCCCCATAGTGCAACAGTTGAACTATTCTATTCTGTGAGATAAATCAATATTCCAAACATAGTCTGGGACAGTTGTGTGATGCAATAGATCAAAAAT
>CM042418.1:28101435-28128935 GCA_023634145.1 Thymallus thymallus
TGTTGTTATGTGTCCCTGTCCTCAGTGTGATCCCTGTATCATTAATGTTGTTATGTGTCCCTGTCCTCAGTGTGATCCCTGTATCATTAATGTTGTTATGTGTCCCTGTCCTCAGTGTGATCCCTGTATCATTAATGTTGTTATGTGTCCCTGTCCTCAGTGTGATCCCTGTATCATTAATGTTGTTATGTGTCCCTGTCCTCAGTGTGATCCCTGTATCATTAATGTTGTTATGTGTCCCCTGTCCTCAGTTTGATCCCTGTATCATTAATGTTGTTATGTGTCCCCTGTCCTCAGTTTGATCCCTGTATCATTAATGTTGTTATGTGTCCCCTGTCCTCAGTGTGATCCCTGTATCATTAATGCTGTAATGTGTCCCCTGTCCTCAGTGTGATCCCTGTATCATTAATGTTATGTGTCCCCTGTCCTCAGTGTGATCCCTGTATCATTAATGTTATGTGTCCCCTGTCCTCAGTGTGATCCCTGTATCATTAATGTTATGTGTCCCCTGTCCTCAGTGTGATCCCTGTATCATTAATGTTATGTGTCCCCTGTCCTCAGTGTGATCCCTGTATCATTAATGTTATGTGTCCCCTGTCCTCAGTGTGATCCCTGTATCATTAATGTTATGTGTCCCCTGTCCTCAGTGTGATCCCTGTATCATTAATGTTATGTGTCCCCTGTCCTCAGTGTGATCCCTGTATCATTAATGTTATGTGTCCCCTGTCCTCAGTGTGATCCCTGTATCATTAATGTTATGTGTCCCCTGTCCTCAGTGTGATCCCTGTATCATTAATGACACCCAGAACTCTTGGACACCCAGAACTAAAATCTTGTTTAATTGTGTCAAATGCTCAATAAAGTAGTGGGGGGGAGACGTGTTAGATAATGTACTAATGAGGGGAGGGGGCAGAGAGAGACAGGGCAGAGAGAGAGGGGAGGGGGCAGAGAGAGACAGGGCAGAGAGAGAGGGGAGGGGGCAGAGAGAGACAGGGCAGAGAGAGAGGGGAGGGGGCAGAGAGAGCCAGGGCAGAGAGAGAGAGAGACAGAGAGAGAGAGATGGCAGAGAGAGAGACAGATTAGAGAGAGAGAGAGTGAGGGAGGGACAGGGACAGAGAGACCAGGGTTAAGGCTGTATGCATGCTGTGAAAGAGAGGAGAGTTAATTGTCTGTATGCATGCTGTGAAATAGAGGAGAGTTAATTGTCTGTATGCATGCTGTGAAAGAGAGGAGAGTTAATTGTCTGTATGCATGCTGTGAAAGAGAGGAGAGTTAGTTTGTTTGTGTACGTGCTCTTATCTCACTGTGGTTTTCAAGGGATTTGTGTCCCTGTGTGTGTGTGTGTGTGTGTGTGTGTGTGTGTGTGTGTGTGTGTGTGTGTGTGTGTGTGTGTGTGTGTGTGTGTGTGTGTGTGTGTGTGTGTGTGTGTGTGTGTGTGTCTGTGTGTGTGTGTGTGTGTGTGTGTGTGTGTGTGTGTGTGTGTGTGTGTGTGTGTGTGTGTGTGTGTGTGTGTGTGTGTGTGTGTGTGTGTGTGTGTGTCTGTGTGTGTGTGTGTGTAGTGTGTAGTGTGTGTGTGTGTGTCTGTGTGTGTGTGTGTGTGTGTGTGTGTGTGTGTCTCTGTCTCTGTCTCTGTCTGTGTGTGTGTGTGTGTGTGTGTGTGTGTGTGTGTGTGTGTGTGTGTGTGTGTGTGTGTGTGTGTGTGTGTGTGTGTGGTGTGTGTGTGTGTAGTGTGTGTGTCTGTGTGTCTGTGTGTGTGTGTGTGTGTGTGTGTGTGTGTGTGTGTGTGTGTGTCTCTGTCTGTGTGTGTGTGTGTGTGTGTGTGTGTGTGTGTGTGTGTGTCTCTGTCTGTGTGTGTGTGTGTGTGTGTGTGTGTGTGTGTGTGTGTGTGTGTGTGTGTGTGTGTGTGTGTGTGTGTGTGTGTGTCTCTGTCTGTCTGTGTGTGTGTGTGTGTGTGTGTGTGTGTGTGTGTGTGTGTGTGTGTGTGTGTGTGTGTGTGTGTGTGTGTGTGTGTGTGTGTGTGTGTGTGTGTAATGCAGCTCCGTAGTAATACTAAGCCCACCATGATCCCAGCTACGTGCTGTTGGAAGTTTCTCCTCTGCTTGTACTGAATAGACACCGGTTGTGTTCCGAATGGCACCCTATGACCTATGACCTATATAGTTCATTACTTTTGACCAGTCACGTCATGCACTCGCTGACCCAGAAAGGATGGGAATATGGTCAAAGTAGTGCACTATGAAGGGTATATGATGCCATTTGGGGCACAACCCTACAGAGGCCCTAGAAGTGCTTTATATTCTAGTTAACTCACTGGGCCCATGATACTCCCATACAGTAGAACAACAGACATGTCTCTGCCTAGTAACTGTCATTCAAATTATAGGATGTGGCTATGAGAGTGGTACAAAGCAGTGAGATCCTCCAGCAGAGCAGTGAGATCCTCCAGCAGAGCAGTGAGATCCTCCAGCAGAGCAGTGAGATACTGCAGCAGAGCAGTGAGATACTGCAGCAGAGCAGTGAGATACTGCACCAGAGCAGTGAGATCCTCCAGCAGAGCAGTGAGATCCTCCAGCAGAGCAGTGAAATACTGCACCAGAGCAGTGAGATCCTCCAGCAGAGCAGTGAGATCCTCCAGCAGAGCAGTGAGATCCTCCAGCAGAGCAGTGAAATACTGCACCAGAGCAGTGAAATCCTACAGCAGAGCAGTGAAATACTGCACCAGAGCAGTGAGATCCTCCAGCAGAGCAGTGAGATCCTCCAGCAGAGCAGTGAGATCCTCCAGCAGAGCAGTGAGATCCTGCAGACTGGATTAAGGTCTTTGTGGGTGGGTCGACGGGCACAGCTCCATTTGGTAAAGAAGGATTTGGATTTGAGATAGAAGCACAGGAGGTCATGGTGGTATGTTATCCCTGATGGAGAGAGAGAGAGAGAGATAGAGAGAGAGATAGAGAGATAGAGAGAGAGAGAGAGATAGAGAGATAGAGAGATAGAGAGAGAGAGAGAGAGAGAGAGAGAGAGAGAGAGAGAGAGAGAGAGAGAGAGAGAGTGTGTGTATGAGAGGGTGTGTTGTTAGTGGGTGTGTTGATTTTCTAATGTGTTGTGAGTGTGTGTGTTGCTGTTCTAATGCGGTGTGTGTGTGTGTGTGTTCTCCAGGACGGCTCATGCCAGGATGAAGGGTGAGGCAGCAGACCAGGCAGCTCTCTCTGCCAGACAGGATTGTGACATCGCTAGGACCGTCGCTAGGGAGCTGTCCCCAAACTTCCACCAACCAGGTAATATTTTAGACCACCTTGTCAGATTCATTATCACGTAACTACCATGTGTCAGTCCATTCAGTATTAGTCAAAGTCAGGTCAAAGGTTCTGATGATGCCATAAGAGTTTGATGCACAGAACTATACATTTATCTGACTTCAGCAACTCGCCAGGTAACTTGTCGGCCCGATAGCAAAATGCCCCTATACAAACAGGCCCCTATACATACATGCCGCTAAAAAAACAGGCCGCTATACAAAACAGGCCCCTATACAAAACAGGCCCCTATACAAACAGGCCTCTATACAAACAGGCCCCTATACAAAACAGGCCCCTATACAAAACAGGCCCCTATACAAACAGGCCGCTATACAAACAGGCCTCTATACAAACAGGCCCCTATACAAACCTGTCCTTATACAAGCAGGCCCCTATACAAACAGGCCGCTATACAAACAGGCCTCTATACAAACAGGCCCCTATACAAACCTGTCCTTATACAAGCAGGCCCCTATACAAACATGCCCCTATACAAAACAGGCCCCTATACAAAACAGGCCCCTATACAAACCTCCCAGGATGTATACATAGTACAGTGGACGTACACAGTAAACTCATTGCAGCCCCAGGTACCAGGTCCAGGGTTAGGGTTAGGGTTATGGTGTCAAAACGTTAATTGCACGGGCCTATTGTTGCTGCCTTTTCTGTGTATGTGTATGATCACCCGAGAACTGTAGTGTGTGTGTGTGTCTACTACTTGCTGTTCAGTCCAGATGGAGTCAGGGTTAGGGTTAGAGCCTGAGGGTGTGGTTGATTTAAGCAGCAGGTGTAGGGTTAGGGTTAGGGTTCGTGTTAAGGTTAGGGTTAGGATTAAGGTTATGGTTAGGGATAAGGTTAGGGTTAGAGCCTGAGGGTGTGGTTGGTTTAAGCAGCAGGTGTAGGGTTAGGGTTAAGGTTAGGGTTAGAGCCTGAGGGTGTGGTTGGTTTAAGCAGCAGGTGTAGGGTTAGGGTTAAGGTCATGGTTAGAGCCTGAGGGTGTGGTTGGTTTAAGAAGCAGGTGTTATATTTCACAGCTCTGGATGACAGGGCAGCAAGACTACATGTGGAGTAATACAATATTTGAGATTGTGAATTTCACAATAATGCTTCTCTCTTTCTCTCTCTTTCTCTATTTAAGTTTAACTGACGTTGTGTCACAAGCTGGGCTCGAACCCAGGTCTCAGGTGTGGAGAGTGAGTGTTCTACCACTTAGCCACAGAGGTGATAATGTAGGACCCAAACGAAACACTCAAGGCAAAACTCCAGGCAAAGTAGATTTATTTTAAAAAAGGTACTTTGCGAGTCCAAAAAAATCCAACAAAAGTTCTTCTCACAAAGAGGTATAAAAAACAGATATCCAAAAATAAAAGGTAACAGGAGAGAAATAAAATAACTCCACGAGGGGAGAAAAACACAATCAAATAACTCAGAATAGCTTACTTGAAATAGCTTAGGTGACTTGGAAGGACTCAAAAATCACAGCAAGGAGACACAGAGCCAGGACTCAAAAACCGAGTGAGGAACAAGGGGAAAAAACACAGCTTAAATACTCTAGGGGAAACAAGACACAGGTGACCTGGATAACGCTAACAAGAAGAACTAAAGCAGAGGGGAACACAGGTGACCTCTAGAGGCCTGGAGACAAACAGCAGGAAACAGGATGCTGACAGGACCCCCTCCTCTAGGAACGGCTCCTGACGTTCCTACCAGAACACCCTGGCTTACGGGTACGAAACTCTCGAATCAAACTTGGGTCCAGGATGTCCTTGGCAGGAACCCAGGAGCGCTCCTCTGGCCCGTAGCCCTCCCAGTCCACCAGATACTGCAGAGAGTTCTGGACCCTCCGGGAGTCTAGTATCCGGCGCACTGTGTAGGCTGGCTGGCCGTCAATGATCCTGGGAGGTGGAGGGGGTCTGCGTTGGGGGGCAAAAGGAGAAGACAAGACAGGTTTTAGTAACGAAACATGAAAAGTGGGATTAATTCTAAGGGAGTGAGGAAGAAACAACCGATAAGAAACAGGGTTAACTTTCCTTGCTATGCGAAAAGGGCCAATGTATTTCTGGGAAAGCTTCTTGGACTCAACCCGGAGGGGCAGGTTCTTGGTGGCCAACCAAACTCTTTGACCAGCTCGGAAATTAGGGGCCATCCGACGACGGCGATTAGCCTGACTTTGGCATCTCTGGGAGGTCCGAAGGAGGGTACGTCTGGCCTTCTTCCATGTCCGCCTACAGCGTAGGACAAAGCGTTGGGCAGAGGGAACACCAACTTGCACCTCTTCCTCTGGAAATAATGGAGGGGTGTATCCAAACTGGCATTCGAAAGGGGACAATCCAGTGGCCGAGGACTGGAGGGTATTGTGGGCATATTCAGCCCAAACGATATAGGAGGCCCAAGACGTGGGATTACTGGCTGCCATACAGCGCAAGGTGGTTTCCAGATCCTGATTAATCCTTTCCGTCTGACCATTAGACTCAGGATGGAACCCAGACGATAGGCTGGCAGTGGCCCCAATAAGCCTGCAGAAGGCCCCCCAGAACCGGGACGAGAATTGGGGACCTCGATCGGAGACAATGTCCAGGGGAATCCCAAATATCCGGAAAACATGGTTCATGAGGAGCTCAGCAGTCTCCTTTGCTGAAGGCAGCTTGGGGAGGGGAATAAACCGAGCAGCCTTGGAGAACCGGTCTACAACCACTAGGATGACTGTGTTGCCCTGGGATGGAGGGAGTCCTGTGACAAAGTCCAGAGAAAGGTGTGACCATGGCCTGCGAGGAACAGGTAAGGGATGGAGCAATCCCTGGGGTCGCTGACGTGTAGACTTTCCCTGGTTGCACACAGGGCAGGCTTCAACATAGATCTGAACATCCTTCTTGATAGACGGCCACCAAAACCGCCGCTGGAGGAAGTCCAGTGTGCGAGCACTACCTGGATGGCATGTCAAGGGTGACTCATGACCCCACTGCAAGACCCGGGCTCGAACAGAGAGAGGAACGTACAGGCATCTGGCGGGACCACCGCCTGGGTCGGGCTCAAGGACAAGGGCCTCTCGTACCACTCTTTCTAGTTCCCACTGAAGAGGAGCGACGATCCTAGAACTCGGAATAATCAATGCCAAGGGCTTCTCTTGCATTTCTGGAGAGTAGGCTCGAGATAGGGCATCTGGCTTGACATTCTTGGAGCCAGGTCTGTAAGACAGGAGAAACTGGAAGCGATTAAAAAACAGGGACCATCGTTGGTTCAACCGCTTTGCCTGCTGGAGATATTCCAGGTTCTTGTGGTCAGTGAGAACCTGGAAAGGATGCTGAGCCCCCTCAAGCCAGTGGCGCCACTCTTCCAAGGCCAGTTTTACCGCAAGCAACTCTCGATCCCCCACGTGGTAGTTGCGCTCAGCGTCAGACAGGCGGCGAGACATGAATGCACATGGGTGTAATTTTCCATCCTTACTCCTCTGTGACAGGACGGCTCCCACCCCCACCTCAGAGGCGTCCACCTCCACCACGAAAGGTCTTTCTGGGTCAGGGATAACCAGGATCGGAGCTGAAGTGAAGCGGTGCTTGAGATCCTCAAAGGCTCCTGCTGCCTCTGGACCCCAGTGAATCTTGGTCCCTCCTCCCTTAGTAAGCGCCGTCAAGGGGGCTACCACAGAGCTGAAATTCTTAATGAACTTTCTATAAAAGTTAGAAAAGCCAATGAAACGTTGAACCTCCTTGACTGTGGCAGGGGTGGGCCAGTTGTGGACTGCTTTGACCTTCTTGGGGTCCATCTCCAGGTGGCCAGGAGTGACGATAAACCCGAGAAACTGAGTCTGGGAAACATGAAATTCACACTTCTCAGGCTTTACGTAGAGATGGTTGTCAAGGAGTCTCTGGAGAACCCTGCTAACATGCCCCTCATGCTCTTTCAGTGACCTTGAGAAGATGAGGATATCGTCCCGGTATACAAAGACAAACAGATTAAGCATGTCCCGGAGAACATCATTAATCAGGGCCTGGAATACTGCGGGGGCATTAGTGAGCCCGAACGGCATCACCAGATATTCATAGTGACCCGTGGGAGTGTTGAAGGCCGTCTTCCATTCGTCTCCTTGCCGGATCCGCACAAGATGGTAAGCATTGCGGAGATCCAGTTTAGTAAAAATGGAAGCCCCTTGAAGCAATTCAAAAGCAGTGGCCATGAGAGGAAGGGGATATCGATTCCGAACCGTGATCTTGTTGAGACCCCGGTAATCAATACAAGGCCTAAGACCCCCGTCTTTCTTTTCTACAAAAAAGAAGCCCGCCCCAGCTGGGGAAGTAGAGGCACGGATGATGCCGGCTGCCAGGGACTCCTTAATGTAGGCATCCATAGCTGAGTGTTCAGGGGAGGATAAGGAGAAGACCCGACCCCTAGGGGGGCAGGAACCAGGGAGTAGATTAATGGCACAGTCGTAAGTGCGGTGAGGTGGTAAGGAAGTAGCCCGGGACTTGCTGAACACTGCCTTGAACCGATGGTAAACACTGGGGACACGGGAGAGGTCGACCGACTCTTGAAACTCGGTACTAGGGGCTGAGGGACTCTGAAGCATGCAGGTGAGTTGACAAGTGGAACCCCAGCTTAGAATTGTTCCAGTAGGCCAGTCGATTTGGGGATTATGTCTGCACAGCCAAGGGTAACCCAGGATAATAGGATACTCTGGGGAGTCAATGAGAAAGAAGGTCTCCTCCTGCTGGTGTTGAAAGATGGTAAGTCGCAGGGACTGAGTGGCCTCTGTAACTTTGCCTGGTTCCAGAGGTCTGCCATCCAAGGCAGTAACTGCCTGGGGTTGAGGAACTAGTTGGGTAGGGATCTTAAGTTCCTTAGCCAAGGTTAGATCAAGGAAATCACCTGCGGAACCAGAATCGATCATAGCCTGAACCTGATGCTGGTGGCCCTCCCAGGACAGAGTGGCTGGAATAGCTAGGACAGCGTTAGTAGGAGGAGCTCTAATTTTCCCCATCACAGCCCTCCTATAGCCGGGCGGGGACAGGCGTTTCCCGAAAGCTCGGGGCAGGTGGAGCGGAAGTGGCCGGCAACCCCGCAGTAGAGGCATCGACGCTCCCTCATGCGACGTTCCCTTTCATTGGGAGAAAGCCTGGAACGGCCTAACTGCATATCCTCTGGGGAATCCTGGAGTTGTTCAGGGGGCGGGGAAGCTCTGAACGAAGGAACACCAACTGGAGAAACAGAGCTGCTCAGAGGAACTTGGGAGTGGGAGACCTGGCGACGAGCTGCTCTCCGCTCTCTAAGACGATTGTCAAGGGAGATGGCCAATGCTATGAGGGCCTCAAGACCCGAAGCTGGTTCTCGGGTGGCCAACTCATCTTGAAGAGGCTCAGACAACCCTCCCTGAAAGCAGACCCTCAGTGCTTCATCATTCCATCCACTCCTAGCTGCTATGGTCCGAAATTCAATGGCAAAATCTGCCGTGCTGCGGGAACCCTGGCGGAGAGAGAGTAGACGCTTGGAAGCCTCCCGACCACTGACAGGATGATCAAACACCCGCTTGAACTCACTCATAAACTCCAAGTAGGAGTCACAACAGGCATTCTGGGATTGCCACACCGCGGAGGCCCAGGAGAGCGCCTTGTCCGAAAGAAGGGTAATAATGTAAGCAATCTTGGAACGGTCTGTGGGAAAACTTGAGGGTTGAAGCTCGAAGGTGAGGGAGCACTGGGTGAGTAAACCCTGGCAGGAACTTGGATCTCCAGCAAACGGCTTGGGAGGTGGTAGTCGGGGCTCTGTTACTGGAGAAGTCCTTTCGCCACTCGGGGTTGATCCAGAAGGTGGAGGAACAGGGAGGTGTTCGAAGAGCTGGCGGATGGAACTCATCATATCAGCCAGGAGTTGAGAATGACTGGCCATCAGCTCTTCTTGTCGGCTGAGAACAGCTTCATGGCGCTGGAAAGATGCCTCATGTTGAGCGATCACCGCCAAAAGGTCCTTGGGAACGACTGTTTCTGGGTCCATCGGTGACTCGGTTTTTCTGTCACAAGCTGGGCTCGAACCCAGGTCTCAGGTGTGGAGAGTGAGTGTTCTACCACTTAGCCACAGAGGTGATAATGTAGGACCCAAACGAAACACTCAAGGCAAAACTCCAGGCAAAGTAGATTTATTTTAAAAAAGGTACTTTGCGAGTCCAAAAAAATCCAACAAAAGTTCTTCTCACAAAGAGGTATAAAAAACAGATATCCAAAAATAAAAGGTAACAGGAGAGAAATAAAATAACTCCACGAGGGGAGAAAAACACAATCAAATAACTCAGAATAGCTTACTTGAAATAGCTTAGGTGACTTGGAAGGACTCAAAAATCACAGCAAGGAGACACAGAGCCAGGACTCAAAAACCGAGTGAGGAACAAGGGGAAAAAACACAGCTTAAATACTCTAGGGGAAACAAGACACAGGTGACCTGGATAACGCTAACAAGAAGAACTAAAGCAGAGGGGAACACAGGTGACCTCTAGAGGCCTGGAGACAAACAGCAGGAAACAGGATGCTGACACGTTGTCCTTGAGCCATTTATGCAAAGATGCTTTACAGGTAGAAGGCCTGTACTGACATGAGTCCCAGTTTCTACCCAGTATCTGTGAAAACTCTGTAATGAAAGGCCCTGTGTTTAAAGGCCCAGAATCTTTTTGCGTTCCAAATGGCACCCTATTCACCATCCTATTCCCTATACTGTATATTGTACTACATTTGACCAGACCCCAAAGTGCACTATATAGTGAATAGGGTGTCATTCACTACAGAGATGTCTGGCATTCTGGGGGGCTGTAATGTTAGACCAGAGCTATTGAGGGGCTATAATGTTAGACCAGAGCTATTGAGGGGCTGTAATGTTAGACCAGAGCTATTGAGGGGCTGTAATGTTAGACCAGAGCTATTGAGGGGCTGTAATGTTAGACCAGAGCTATTGAGGGGCTATAATGTTAGACCAGAGCTATTGAGGGGCTGTAATGTTAGACCAGAGCTATTGAGGGGCTGTAATGTTAGACCAGAGCTATTGAGGGGCTATAATGTTAGACCAGAGCTATTGAGGGGCTATAATGTTAGACCAGAGCTATTGAGGGGCTATAATGTTAGACCAGAGCTATTGAGGGGCTATAATGTTAGACCAGAGCTATTGAGGGGCTATAATGTTAGACCAGAGCTATTGAGGGGCTATAATGTTAGACCAGAGCTATTGAGGGTCTGTAATGTTAGACCAGAGCTATTGAGGGGCTATAATGTTAGACCAGAGCTATTGAGGAAGGTTTCTAAGACCACAATGGGCCACTGTGTTTCAGCTCTGACAAAAACAGATTGTTGGGACGTGGTAGGAATTGGCACAGTACAGTATTCTGGAAAGAATTACTGCTTTCATACTCAAGAGAAGAATTGGTAGAGCTTGGCTCTTGTTGGTAGAGCATGGCTCATGTTGGTAGAGCATGGCTCATGTTGGTAGAGCTTGGCTCATGTTGGTAGAGCATGGCTCATGTTGGTAGAGCATGGCTCATGTTGGTAGAGCATGGCTCTTGTTGGTAGAGCATGGCTCTTGTTGGTAGAGCATGGCTCATGTTGGTAGAGCTTGGCTGATGTTGGTAGAGCATGGCTCATGTTGGTAGAGCATGGCTCATGTTGGTAGAGCATGGCTCTTGTTGGTAGAGCATGGCTCATGTTGGTAGAGCATGTTTCATGTTGGTAGAGCATGGCTCATGTTGGTAGAGCTTGGCTCATGTTGGTAGAGCATGGCTCTTTTTGGTAGAGCTTGGCTCATGTTGGTAGAGCATGGCTCATGTTGGTAGAGCATGGCTCTTTTTGGTAGAGCTTGGCTCATGTTGGTAGAGCATGGCTCTTGCAACGGCAGGATAGTGAGTGTTATTCCTGGGACCATTACATGCACGCATGACTGTAAGTCACTTTGGATAAATCATTATAACATATATATTACACACACACAGCCACAGACTATACTTTATCCTATATCTCTAACGTTATTAAATCATAAAAGTGCAAGAATGTATTGGTAGTGCATTCTGTGTGGCTCAGTTGGTAGGGGTTGTTGGTTCAATTCCTGCTGTGACCACCCATACTAAGATGCATGCACACAGTACTGTAAGTCGCAGTCATTGGGAGAATCTCAATTGCATTTCCTAGATTCCTCTCTCCTCCCCTCCTTCTCAAAACCCATTGGATGAGATGGTCAGAGGGGAAGGAACTCTGACCTTCTCATCGAAATGGTTTTGAGAAGGAGGCGAGGATAGAGTTGCCCCCGGGAGTGTTGCCCCCGGGAGTGTTGCCCCCGGGAGTGTTGCCCCCGGGGGTGTTGCCCCCCAGGGGTGTTGCCCCTGGGAGCTGTGTGGGAGGGCCGTGCAGATCAGCTTGATCAGACTGTGCAACTGAAAGAGGTCAATTCGACCAATAAGATGATTGTATTAAATATTCTACATGCATCCATGCTTCTGATTGCATCCACGTTCATTGATATCTATTAGTTAACCCCTAACTAGGAATCTGAGGTTTTCCCAACCACATTACCAGACCAGGAAAACCTCTGTGTTCTACTTGATGGTAATAACAAAGTCCCAATACAAAGTTCCAATACAAAGTTCCAATACAAAGTCCCAATACAAAGTCCCAATACAAAGTCCCAATACAAAGTCCCATTACAAAGTCCCAATACAAAGTCCCAATACAAAGTCCCATTACAAAGTTCCAATACAAAGTCCCTATACAAAGTTCCAATACAAAGTCCCAATTTAAAGTCCCAATACAAAGTTACAACTCACATTTCATTTTTTAGGTATGACATAAAACCGATTACAATTCCGAACTCATTCCGAAGTCATGTCGAGAAAAAAAAAAAATTGGGGGTTGATGTAACATGGAGGACCCAGCAAGCCAACCTATAATGTAAACTCCAACAGAAATAACTTCAAATGTAAAACTTCAAATTAAACCAAATCGTTTGCAGTCATGACTACTGGTTTAAATTACATTTTCAGACAACTTACAAACAAATACTTTATGAATTTATTGTTACAAAACAACTTGCAAGGTTGCTAGCCAACTAGCCTGCTAACGTTAGCCCTACTAACCTGCTAACGTTAGCCCTATCAGCCTGCTAATGTTACGTTAGCACTACATGAGTCAGCAAGTTGCTATCAACACCTAGCTTACAGCTACATTAAAGTAAACCAAAGTTTTGGAAATACATAATGCCATCTAGCTAACCAGTTAGCTAGCCAGCCAGCTAACATTAGCTATTTAGGCAACTAGCTATTAGTCTTTTAATATACCACATACTGTAACACAGTCATAGTAAGTCATTTTCCTCAATAATGTTGTATCAGCAAAGTCAGAGCTAGTAAGACAAGACGAGTGTAAGTGTTAGTGCAAGGAAGGCGAGGGTGTAATTATTATTTATTGATGTATTTATTTGGGGGGGGGGGGGTGCTGTGGGATAAATCAAGAAACCTCCCTCACTCAGCAGTCCTGTTACCTAGCCTGATACTTCCCACCTTCCTCAGCAGCCCCAGGTATATTTAGTCCTGTGACCTAGCCTGATAGCGCTGCATGTCCCCCTGCCAAACACTTGCTGGCCATAAAATAGTGTATGAGTAACTTATTGACAATGAGAGCCATGTGACCAGTAGTGCACTATGTAGGGAATAGGGTGAGATTTGGGAAGACATGCTGGCTGGCTGGGGACATGGACAGGGTCTGCTGGTTGTTGGTGTTGTGGAAAACACTGGCAATGCTTGGCAGGCCGCTGAGCCTCAGCCAGGTGTTCTAGAGTGTCCCAGAGTTCTAGAGTGTCCCAGAGTTCTAGAGTGTCCTCAAGTTTAGTTTAGTTAATTAGGATCCCCATTAGCTAGTGCACATGCAGCAGCTACTCATCCTGGGGTCCACATAAAACAGACAAATACAGTTATAGACAAGAGCAACGTAAGATATTACATTACATTCAAAATCAAAAATTACAAATTGAAATGACACAAAGAGACAAAAAAAATATTATTTACACACTATTCATATATGTGACTTGTTTCAGAAAACTAAGCGTATGTCACGCGTCACTGCTTCACAGAAAAGGCATTTGTAAACATGATTATTTTTTATCCAAATGCTTTTTGGGGGCAGAAATGCCTTCTAGACCATGTGAATTTTCATGTGCCTTAATAATAAACTTGTATGCCATCTGTAAATACGAATACAACTGTTAAATTGCCTAGTAGGTTTAGCCACTGGAAAAGAAAGGAACCTTCCCAATAGACATGATTGGCTGGGATAATGGATGGGCTGGACATGCCCGGAGATGTTTGGATTTGTCTGCCATGTAACACGCTTCAGTGTATAACATGAGCTGCTCAGTATGTGTAGGTAATCCTTTCTAACACAGCTTTTTTTGAAAGATATCACGAAGAACTGCAAAATTGTTGCTAATGCTCTCCACTTTCTGGAGTACTGAGTTTTGAAATCAGTGGAATGCCCCGTGGAAGCAGAGTATGCTAGCTAAGGAGATGGAGACAATTTTGACATTTGATTGCAAATATGAGGAAGGAGTCGAAAAGAGAACACACAGAAGGCTGTTATATAAAACCCCTGTCTCCGGATTAGCATCTGTGATAGAGCGGGAGACGCATTCATCCATGTATACAGGGTAAGAGAGTCTAGCTAGCAAAATTTTCAGATATTATATGTTTCTAATTTTGTCATAAAGTGGTTTTCATTGCAAGTTAAAGCGTAGTGTTAGCTAGCTAGCTAATGTTAGCTGGCTAGCTCTCTAGCTAACATTACATGTATGATCTGTGTAGTAATATTATTCGTATCTCAGAGCCATTTGCATTGCTAGTTATAGCCTGATTGGCTACCTAGTTGGTTAGCTTTAGCTACCTGCAGATTCATGCAGGATAGTAATGTTATGAGTTGGGATTGGTTGGTTCATGTCAAAACAAAAGACTCCACTATACACTGTACCGTTTACACCTTCTGTAGTCTGTGCATGTGAAAAATAAACTTTGATTTTATTTGATAAAGTGTGTGTTTACCAGAGTCTGTAATCTGAAGAACAACATGACCTGCAACAAAGGCAAATCAGGAAATAACGTTAGGCCAACGAGACAGTGTCCAAGTTCTAGAATTCTCCGGTAGAAGGCTCTGCTTTTATTTCATCACACTCACAAACGTAAGCTATTTTCTGTAATTAGCTCTTAATTATCTTGTAAATAATGATCTTGTTGTGAGTTTATTTTTCTGTAATAATGAAGACGAATTAGCTAAAGTGAAGACGTTGTCAGCTATATGATATGGTCATTATTTGAACTGGCTAGCCAGCTAACTTAAACAAAGGGGTTTATTGGTGTTCATAGACACCAGTTATGCTATTTTGGACCTCCAGGCTGCTGATGTCATGTTGTTTTTGTGTTTATACTTTTTCATAACGACAACGACAAGTTTGATGTCAGATGACAATAGAATGTGCATGATAGACGTAGTATAAACCAGCCTTTAGTCTTGAAATGTTTGGTTGTTTTGTACACTACCATACTCACAGCCAGTATACTCACAGCCAGTATACTCACAGCCAGTATACTCACAGCCAGTATACTCACAGCCAGTATACTCACAGCCAGTATACTCACAGCCAGTATAACTAAAGCCAGTATAATTAAAGCCAGTATACTCACAGCCAGTATACTCACAGCCAGTATAACTAAAGCCAGTATAATTAAAGCCAGTATAATTAAAGCCAGTATAATTAAAGCCAGTATAACTAAAGCCAGTATAATTAAAGCCAGTATAATTAAAGCCAGTATAATTAAAGCCAGTATAATTAAAGCCAGTATAATTAAAGCCAGTATAACTAAAGCCAGTATAATTAAAGCCAGTATAACTAAAGCCAGTATAATTAAAGCCAGTATAATTAAAGCCAGTATAATTAAAGCCAGTATAACTAAAGCCAGTATAACTAAAGCCAGTATAATTAAAGCCAGTATAATTAAAGCCAGTATAACTAAAGCCAGTATAACTAAAGCCAGTATAATTAAAGCATGGAATAACTAAAGCCAGTATAATTAAAGCCAGTATAATTAAAGCCAGTATAATTAAAGCCAGTATAATTAAAGCCAGTATAACTAAAGCCAGTATAAATAAAGCCAGTATAATTAAAGCCAGTATAACTAAAGCCAGTATAATTAAAGCCAGTATAACTAAAGCCAGTATAATTAAAGCCAGTATAATTAAAGCCAGTATAATTAAAGCCAGTATAACTAAAGCCAGTATAACTAAAGCCAGTATAATTAAAGCCAGTATAACTAAAGCCAGTATAATTAAAGCCAGTATAATTAAAGCCAGTATAATTAAAGCCAGTATAATTAAAGCCAGTATACTCACAGCCAGTATAATTAAAGCCAGTATAATTAAAGCATGGAATAACTAAAGCCAGTATAATTAAAGCCAGTATAATTAAAGCCAGTATAATTAACGCATGGAATAACTAAAGCCAGTATAATTAAAGCATGGAATAACTAAAGCCAGTATAATTAAAGCCAATATAATTAAAGCCAATATAATTAAAGCCAGTATAATTAAAGCCAGTATAGATAGATATATAGATAGATAGATAGGTACTTTATTGATCCCCCGGGGGGGAAATTTCATTGTCAAGCAGCTACAACAAAACACAGGGCAGGTGCAAAATGCCACAACGAAAAGTACACAAAAGACAGATAAAAAGACAGATACACGGTACATGATACATAGAGCGGCATAATTAAAGCATGGAATAACTAAAGCCAGTATAATTAAAGCCAGTATAATTAAAGCCAGTATAATTAAAGCCAGTATAATTAAAGCCAGTATAATTAAAGCCAGTATAATTAAAGCCAGTATAATTAAAGCCAGTATAACTAAAGCCAGTATAATTAAAGCCAGTATAATTAAAGCCAGTATAACTAAAGCCAGTATAATTAAAGCCAGTATAATTAAAGCCAGTATAATTAAAGCCAGTATAATTAAAGCCAGTATAACTAAAGCCAGTATAATTAAAGCCAGTATAATTAAAGCCAGTATAACTAAAGCCAGTATAACTAAAGCCAGTATAATTAAAGCATGGAATAACTAAAGCCAGTATAATTAAAGCCAGTATAATTAAAGCCAGTATAATTAAAGCCAGTATAATTAAAGCCAGTGTAATTAAAGCCAGTATAACTAAAGCCAGTATAAATAAAGCCAGTATAATTAAAGCCAGTATAACTAAAGCCAGTATAATTAAAGCCAGTATAACTAAAGCCAGTATAATTAAAGCCAGTATAATTAAAGCCAGTATAACTAAAGCCAGTATAACTAAAGCCAGTATAACTAAAGCCAGTATAACTAAAGCCAGTATAATTAAAGCCAGTATAATTAAAGCCAGTATAATTAAAGCCAGTATACTCACAGCCAGTATAATTAAAGCCAGTATAATTAAAGCCAGTATAATTAAAGCCAGTATAATTAAAGCATGGAATAACTAAAGCCAGTATAATTAAAGCCAGTATAATTAAAGCCAGTATAATTAAAGCCAGTATAATTAAAGCCAGTATAATTAAAGCATGGAATAACTAAAGCCAGTATAATTAAAGCATGGAATAACTAAAGCCAGTATAATTAAAGCCAGTATAATTAAAGCCAGTATAATTAAAGCCAGTATAATTAAAGCCAGTATAATTAAAGTCAGTATAATTAAAGCATGGAATAACTAAAACCAGTATAATTAAATCCAGTATAATTAAAGCCAGTATAATTAAAGCATGGAATAACTAAAGCCAGTATAATTAAAGCCAGTATAATTAAAGCCAGTATAACTAAAGCCAGTACAATTAAAGCCAGTATAATTAAAGCCAGTATAACTCAAGCCAGTATAATTAAAGCCAGTATAACTCAAGCCAGTATAATTAAAGCCAGTATAATTAAAGCCAGTATACTCACAGCCAGTATAACTAAAGCCAGTATAATTAAAGCCAGTATAATTAAAGCCAGTATAATTAAAGCCAGTATAATTAAAGCCAGTATAACTAAAGCCAGTATACTCACAGCCAGTATACTCACAGCCAGTATAACTAAAGCCAGTATAACTAAAGCCAGTATAATTAAAGCCAGTATAATTAAAGCCAGTATAACTCAAGCCAGTATAATTCAACTTTTAAATCAAACAAATATTTATCAATGTGATGAAACACTTCTTTCCTTATATAGTTCCAATAACTACATTACAACAATTCCAATAACTAAGTTACAAACACTATAAGATACAATAACTACATTACAAGAACTACATTACAATAACTCCAATAACAAAGTTACAATAACTACAATAACAAAGTTACAATAACTCCAATAACAAAGTTACAATAACTCCAATAACTAAGTTACAATAACTACAATAACAAAGTTACAATAACTCCAATAACAAAGTTACAATAACTCCAACAACTAAGTTACAATAACTTCAATAACTAAGTTACAATAACTTCAATTCAATAACTAAGTTACAATAACTTCAATTCAATAACAAAGTTACAATAACTCCAATAACAAAGTTACAATAACTCCAATAACAAAGTTACAATAACTCCAATAACAAAGTTACAATAACTTCAATAATTAAGTTACAATAACTAAGTTATAATAAGTCCACCCAAGTTTGTTTTAAAACCCTTGTCATTTGCAATTGACATTTCATATACATAGCAGATTATCACCCATCTTATTTGTGTGTGTGTGTGTGTGTGTGTGTGTGTGTGTGTGTGTGTGTGTGTGTGTGTGTGTGTGTGTGTGTGTGTGTGTGTGTGTGTGTGTGTGTGTGTGTGTGTGTGTGTGTGTGTAATGCAGCTCCGTAGTAATACTAAACCCACCATGATCCCAAAACTCATTAGGGCCTTTTGGCTTCAGCTCCTTGACTTTCTGATTGGTTCACACGTACCAGCATGGCCTGCACATTGTGTGTGTGTGTGTGTGTGTGTGTGTGTGTGTGTGTGTGTGTGTGTGAGATCCCGTGTGAATTTGTGTGTGTGACTGGTGGGCGTGGTTTAAGGAGTGACGTTAATTGGTCTATATTTGTAGGTGATGTGTGCTCACCGGGGACTAATGGAGACCCCAGCCAGCGCTCTGAGGGGGGAATACCACAGCTCTCTGCCCCCTCTCCCTCTCCCCTGCCTGGCCCTGACACACACCAGCTGTCCCTTCTCTCAGACAGACCTCCTGGAGGGTGGAGGGTGGAGATACAGAGGGTCACACACCCCTATGAATCTAATGCTTTCCTTACCTCTGATACCTTAACTCCTTACCCACTTCACTCCTCCCCCTCCGCCACCACAACCAATCCAAGCTCAAATGAATAGAAAGCAGCAGACGTTATCCAACCAAGTAGGATAGTATCCTCAACAACACTATGTAGAGTAGCACCATGGTGTAGCCGGAGGACAGCTAGTTTCCATCCTCCTCTGGTTACATTGACTTCAATACAAAACCTAGGAGGCTCATGGTTCTCACCCCCTTTCATAGACTTACACAGTAATTATGACATCTTCGGGAGGATGTCCTCCAACCTGTCAGAGCTCTTGCAGCATGAACTGACATGTTGTCCACCCAATCAAAAGATCAGTGAATGAATCTAGAACTGAAAGCATAAGCTAGCTAGCACTGCAGTGCATAAAATGTGGTGAGTAGTTGACTCAAAGAGAGAGAAAGACAATAGTTGAACAATTTTGAACAAATGTATTTATTCAAATAAGAAGGAGAAGCAGCAGAGAGAGAGAGAGAGATATATGTCATTGTAGATATATTTTTTACTTTCACTTACTGTAGCTGCTTAGCTAGCGGATGCAGCTAGCTAACCTACTGAAACACCCGGCTCAAACAGAAAGGGATGCTATGCTAGCTAACCTACTGAAACACCCGGCTCAAACAGAAAGGGATGCTATGCTAGCTAACCTACTGAAACACCCGGCTCAAACAGAAAGGGATGCTATGCTAGCTAACCTACTGAAACACCCGGCTCAAACAGAAAGGGATGCTATGCTAGCTAACCTACTGAAACACCCGGCTCAAACAGAAAGGGATGCTATGCTAGCTAACCTACTGAAACACCCGGCTCAAACAGAGAGGGATGCTATGCTAGCTAGCTGGCTATGTCTATCCAACACTAGAACTCTTCCAAGTCAAGGTAAGCATTTGGTTTTATGAATGTATTGCCACCAGGGCCGCCGGTGTAACTGCTAAACTGCTTGCTGACTGTAGACTGTAGACTGTACTGTATGATTGTAGTGGGTTTACTAAGGCATTAGTTCTAGTAGCTGTGTTGACTATGTTGACTTATTATTGTTACAATAACAAGGGGCTGTGTAGCGTTTAGCAGTTATGATATGAAAGTTTGTCTTGGAAATGTTTTTTCGCCTGGTCACAGACAGTTGATGTGTTGTGCACTGAAGTCCACAAGAGAAGGGAGAAGGTGAGAGGAGGAGAGTGCATTGATGCGAGAAAGAATTATACTAACATCAAAGGGATCATGCTGTTTGTATGTGGCTGCTATGAAAGTGTATTAATTCTGCCGACTTCTTAAATGGAAGCAAACAGAACCAAAGGTGGATAAACATACCTGAATTTGTCCAATAGAAACTCTCTTTTGCAACTGTTGGACAAATGATTACTTAATCCTATATCAGCTAGATGCAGGCAAGAGTGTGAAAGTCCTTATTGAATGTGTCAATGTCTGTCACCTTACTGAAATTTCTCATGTAATATCCTAAACCTATCGATGTTACATTGAACTGGTTGAATGGAATATGAATGACAGTCATCCAATATGCTGTAATAGAAATAAGGCCCTGCTCATAAAATGTATTGTCCTCCCTCACCATAAACGGCACCAACCGCCACTGGTGTAATGGTTATTATAGTGTTACTATATAGGTTATAATAGTGTTACTGTACTGTGATGGTTATTATAGTCTTACTGTATAGGTTATTATAGTGTTACTGTAATGTATAGGTTATTATAGTGTTACTATATAGGTTATTATAGTGTTATTGTACTGTATAGGTTATTATAGTGTTGATGTACTGTATAGGTTATTATAGTGTTGATGTACTGTATAGGTTATTATAGTGTTACTGTAATGTATAGGTTATTATAGTGTTGATGTAATGTATAGGTTATTATAGTGTTACTGTATATGTTATTATAGTGTTACTGTACTGTATAGGTTATTATAGTGTTAGTGTATACGTTATTATAGTGTTGATGTAATGTATAGGTTATTATAGTGTTACTGTATATGTTATTATAGTGTTACTGTACTGTATAGGTTATTATAGTGTTGCTGTAATGTATACGTTATTATAGTGTTACTGTAATGTATAGGTTATTATAGTGTTACTGTATATGTTATTATAGTGTTACTGTACTGTATAGGTTATTATAGTGTTGCTGTACTGTATAGGTTATTATAGTGTTGCTGTATAGGTTATTATAGTGTTAGTATTTGGTTATTATAGTGTTAGTGTATAGGTTATTATAGTGGTGCTGTATAGGTTATTATAGTGTTACTGTATATGTTATTATAGTGTTACTGTATAGGTTATTATAGTGTTAGTGTATAGGTTATTATAGTGTTAGTGTATAGGTTATTATAGTGTTAGTGTTTAGGTTATTATAGTGTTAGTGTATAGGTTATTATAGTGTTAGTGTATAGGTTATTATAGTGTTAGTGTATAGGTCATTATAGTGTTGCTGTATAGGTTATTATAGTGTTACTGTATATGTTATTATAGTGTTACTGTACTGTATAGGTTATTATAGTGTTAGTGTATACGTTATTATAGTGTTGATGTAATGTATAGGTTATTATAGTGTTACTGTATATGTTAGTATAGTGTTACTGTACTGTATAGGTTATTATAGTGTTGCTGTAATGTATACGTTATTATAGTGTTACTGTAATGTATAGGTTATTATAGTGTTACTGTATATGTTATTATAGTGTTACTGTACTGTATAGGTTATTATAGTGTTGCTGTACTGTATAGGTTATTATAGTGTTGCTGTATAGGTTATTATAGTGTTAGTATATAGGTTATTATAGTGTTAGTGTATAGGTTATTATAGTGTTGCTGTATAGGTTATTATAGTGTTACTGTATATGTTATTATAGTGTTACTGTATAGGTTATTATAGTGTTAGTGTATAGGTTATTATAGTGTTAGTGTATAGGTTATTATAGTGTTAGTGTATAGGTTATTATAGTGTTGCTGTATAGGTTATTATAGTGTTACTGTATATGTTATTATACTGTGACTGTATAAGTTATTATAGTGTTAGTGTATAGGTTATTATAGTGTTAGTGTATAGGTTATTATAGTGTTAGTGTATAGGTTATTATAGTGTTAGTGTATAGGTTATTATAGTGTTGCTGTATAGGTTATTATAGTGTTACTGTATATGTTATTATACTGTGACTGTATAAGTTATTATAGTGCTACTGTATAGGTTATTATAGTGTTAGTGTATAGGTTATTATAGTGTTGCTGTATAGGTTATTATAGTGTTAGTGTATATGTTATTACAGTGTTAGTGTATAGGTTATTATAGTGTTACTGTATAGGTTATTATAGTGTTAGTGTATAGGTTATTATAGTATTAGTGTATAGGTTATTATAGTGTTAGTGTATAGGTTATTATAGTGTTAGTGTATAGGTTATTATAGTGTTAGTGTATAGGTTATTATAGTGTTGCTGTATAGGTTATTATAGTGTTGCTGTATAGGTTATTATAGTGTTACTGTATATGTTATTATACTGTGACTGTATAAGTTATTATAGTGTTAGTGTATAGGTTATTATAGTGTTAGTGTATAGGTTATTATAGTGTTAGTGTATAGGTTATTATAGTGTTGCTGTATAGGTTATTATAGTGTTACTGTATATGTTATTATACTGTGACTGTATAAGTTATTATAGTTCTACTGTATAGGTTATTATAGTGTTAGTGTATAGGTTATTATAGTGTTGCTGTATAGGTTATTATAGTGTTAGTGTATATGTTATTATAGTGTTAGTGTATAGGTTATTATAGTGTTAGTGTATAGGTTATTATAGTGTTACTGTATAGGTTATTATAGTGTTACTGTATAGGTTATTATAGTGTTAGTGTATAGGTTATTATAGTGTTAGTGTATAGGTTATTATAGTGTTAGTGTATAGGTTATTATAGTGTTAGTGTATAGGTTATTATAGTGTTACTGTATAGGTTATTATAGTGTTAGTGTATAGGTTATTATAGTGTTAGTGTCTAGGTTATTATAGTGTTACTGTATAGGTTATTATAGTGTTAGTGTATAGGTTATTATAGTGTTAGTGTATAGGTTATTATAGTGTTACTGAATAGGTTATTATAGTGTAAGTGTATAGGTTATTATAGTGTTAGTAAATAGGTTATTATAGTGTAAGTGTATAGGTTATTATAGTGTTAGTAAATAGGTTATTATAGTGTTAGTGTATAGGTTATTATAGTGTTAGTAAATAGGTTGTTATAGTGTTAGTGTATAGGTTATTATAGTGTTAGTGTATAGGTTATTATAGTGTTAGTAAATAGGTTGTTATAGTGTTAGTGTATAGGTTATTATAGTGTTAGTGTATAGGTTATTATAGTGTTACTGTATAGGTTATTATAGTGTTACTGTATAGGTTATTATAGTGTTACTGTATAGGTTTTTATAGTGTTAGTGTATAGGTTATTATAGTGTTAGTGTATAGGTTATTATAGTGTTAGTGTATAGGTTATTATAGTGTTACTGTATAGGTTATTATAGTGTTACTGTATAGGTTATTATAGTGTTACTGTATAGGTTTTTATAGTGTTAGTAAATAGGTTATTATAGTGTTAGTGTATAGGTTATTTTTGTGTTAGTGTATAGGTTATTATAGTGTTAGTGTAATGTATAGGTTATTATAGTGTTGCTGTATAGGTTATTATAGTGTTAGTGTATAGGTTATTATAGTGTTAGTGTATAGGTTATTATAGTGTTACTGTATAGGTTATTATAGTGTTACTGTATAGGTTTTTATAGTGTTAGTAAATAGGTTATTATAGTGTTAGTGTATAGGTTATTATAGTGTTAGTGTATAGGTTATTATAGTGTTAGTGTATAGGTTATTATAGTGTTAGTGTATAGGTTATTATAGTGTTAGTGTATAGGTTATTATAGTGTTAGTGTATAGGTTATTATAGTGTTAGTGTATAGGTTATTATAGTGTTAGTATATAAGTTATTATAGTGTTAGTGTATAGGTTATTATAGTGTTAGTGTATAGGTTATTATAGTGTTAGTGTATAGGCCTATTAGTAGTTGTACAACAATGGTGCCTCTCAAGAGATTTCATCCTGCAACATTTCAAATAAATGCATATTATTTTGAAATCTGTAGTAGCATCTACAAATATATTAATGGCCCTCTTATCTAGTCTAACACACACACACACACACACACACATACACACACACACACATACACACACAAATACACACAGTGTGCCCCGTGCGTGTATCTTGTGTTCTGTAGGTTTATTACATTATATTCTGACTGACTCCTGTGGCTAATCAAGGCCACACACATAAGGAGCTTATTTTACTAATCTGACCTTCCATATCTCTCTCTCTCTCTCTCTCTCTCTCTCTCTCTCTCTCTCTCTCTCTCTCTCTCTCTCTCTCTCTCTCTCTCTCTCTCTCTCTCTCTCTCTCTCTCTCTCTCTCTCTCTCTCTCTCTCTCTCTCTCTCTCTCTGTCACGTGTTACTGCATGTGAGCGACCCCCTCTAGCTCACTTCTCCTCCCTCCCTCACTCCCTCGCTCAGAAAAACAGAAGACAAAGACAATGAGTGCAGTTATCTAATTTCCCTACTAATTGTCCTGTGTCCATGGACACGTCTAAAACCAGGCTAAATGCAGAGAATCACCAATCAAAATAAACATTCTAACTCACAGCGAAAATGTTATTTTTCGGAAGCATATTTTATTCTGAGTTTGGACATATAAAGTTTGCATGTGAAAACTACTTCTAAGACGCATACATTCACTGGTTCTGAACACACTTCACTAGCACTAAAGAGACCACCACTGGAACGCCAATTAAGGTGTTTACATGGCGTAATCATTCGAAAGATTGCTCAGAAAACTAGGTGTTTTATTCAGCGTATGCTTACTTTGATTTTGACCTTACGCCAATAAAATAAACAGAGTAAGGTGTTTACACGACTACTGAATGAATCAGTTTAATATCGATAAGATAACCAGAGTAAGGTGTTTACATGACTACTGAATGAATCAGTTTAATATCGATAAGATAACCAGAGTAAGGTGTTTACATGACTACTGAATGAATCAGTTTAATATCGATAAGATAACCAGAGTAAGGTGTTTACACGACTACTGAATGAATCAGTTTAATATCGATAAGATAACCAGAGTAAGGTGTTTACATGACTACTGAATGAATCAGTTTAATATCGATAAGATAACCAGAGTAAGGTGTTTACACGACTTCTGCCATAATCAGTTTAAAATTGACTTATTAGTTTGCATATAAACATAGTCGTTGACCAAGCTAAACGATTGAACAGTAGTTGGAGGGATCGAACCATCTGCATATGAATGACCATCCTACCCATGCATTTATAGATCGGCAGGTAAGGGTGTTCAGATTTGCCACCAATGCTCCTTATAGGACACATCACTGCACTCTATACTCCTCTGTAAACTGGTCATCTCTGTAGACCCGTCACAAGACCCACTGGTTGATGCTTATTTATAAAACCCTCTTAGGCCTCACTCCCCCCTATCTGAGATATCTACTGCAGCCCTCATCCTCCACATACAACACCTGTTCTGCCAGTCACATTCTGTTAAAGGTCCCCAAAGCACACACATCCCTGGTAGTGTTGTTTTGTCTCTCTTGTCGTGATGTGTGTTTGGTCCTATGTATATATTTTATTTATTTTTATTTATTTTTATTTTTAATCCCAGCCCCCGTCCCCGCAGGAGGTCTTTTGCCTTTTGGTAGGCCGTCATTGTAAATAAGAATTTGTTCTTAACTGACTTGCCTAGTTAAATAAAGATTTAAAATAAAAAAAAACGGGTGTGGCTGAAATAGCCAAATCCACAAATTTTAAGGGGTCTTCACATACTTTGGCCATGTAGTGTATGTGTGTGTGTGTGTGTGTGTGTGTGTGTGTATGTGTGTGTGTTCATATATGTGTGTGTGTGTGTGTGTGTGTGTGTGTGTGTGTGTGTGTGTGTGTGTGTGTGTGTTCATATGTGTATGTGTGTGTGTGTGTGTGTGTGTGTGTGTGTGTGTGTGTGTGTGTGTGTGTGTGTGTGTGTGTGTGTGTGTGTGTGTGTGTGTGTGTGTGTGTGTGTGTGTGTGTGTGTGTGTGTGTGTGTGTGTGTGTGTGTGTGTGTGTGTGTGTGTGTGTGTGTGTGTGTGTGTGTGTGTGTGTTTGTGTGTGTCTGTAATCTGCCCAAACAATGCCAGCACTGCCCCTCTTCTATCACAAAGAGAAGGCTAGCTGGATGTATTGGTTCACAGAGAGAAGGCTAGTTGGATGTATTGGTTCACAGAGAGAAGGCTAGTTGGATGTATTGGTTCACAGAGAGAAGGCTAGTTGGATGTATTGATTCACAGAGAGAAGGCTATCTGGATGTATTGATTCACAGAGAGAAGGCTAGCTGGATGTATTGATTCACAGAGAGAAGTACCTTAATAAAACAGCTGAATGTAAAGATGAACTGTAACCCAGTACCTTAATAAAACAGCTGAATGTAAAGATGAACTGTAACCCAGTACCTTAATAAAACAGCTGAATGTAAAGATGAACTGTAACCCAGTACCTTAATAAAACAGCTGAATGTAAAGATGAACTGTAACCCAGTACCTTAATAAAACAGCTGAATGTAAAGATGAACTGTAACCCAGTACCTTAATAAAACAGCTGAATGTAAAGATGAACTGTAACCCAGTACCTTAATAAAACAGCTGAATGTAAAGATGAACTGTAACCCAGTACCTTAATAAAACAGCTGAATGTAAAGATGAACTGTAACCCAGTACCTTAATAAAACAGCTGAATGTAAAGATGAACTGTAACCCAGTACCTTAATAAAACAGCTGAATGTAAAGATGAACTGTAACCCAGTACCTTAATAAAACAGCTGAATGTAAAGATGAACTGTAACCCAGTACCTTAATAAAACAGCTGAATGTAAAGATGAACTGTAACCCAGTACCTTAATAAAACAGCTGAATGTAAAGATGAACTGTAACCCAGTACCTTAATAAAACAGCTGAATGTAAAGATGAACTGTAACCCAGTACCTTAATAAAACAGCTGAATGTAAAGATGAACTGTAACCCAGTACCTTAATAAAACAGCTGAATGTAAAGATGAACTGTAACCCAGTACCTTAATAAAACAGCTGAATGTAAAGATGAACTGTAACCCAGTACCTTAATAAAACAGCTGAATGTAAAGATGAACTGTAACCCAGTACCTTATTAAAACAGCTGAATGTAAAGATGAACTGTAACCCAGTACCTTAATAAAACAGCTGAATGTAAAGATGAACTGTAACCCAGTACCTTAATAAAACAGCTGAATGTAAAGATGAACTGTAACCCAGTACCTTAATAAAACAGCTGAATGTAAAGATGAACTGTAACCCAGTACCTTAATAAAACAGCTGAATGTAAAGATGAACTGTAACCCAGTACCTTAATAAAACAGCTGAATGTAAAGATGAACTGTAACCCAGTACCTTAATAAAACAGCTGAATGTAAAGATGAACTGTAACCCAGTACCTTAATAAAACAGCTGAATGTAAAGATGAACTGTAACCCAGTACCTTAATAAAACAGCTGAATGTAAAGATGAACTGTAACCCAGTACCTTAATAAAACAGCTGAATGTAAAGATGAACTGTAACCCAGTACCATTCTCTCTCTCTCTTTTTTTTTTTTTTTTTTACTTTTAACTGTTCCAGCTGTTTGTTCATCCGCAAATCTGAGGCCCGCACCTGACCCTAACCCGCAAATAGTCCGATAGAAAATGTGCTGTACTGTCAGAGACGGCGGAGTGATTTTTTGACGGGTTGCAGGATTGTTTTTCTTATGCCATTAGAAG
>CM042418.1:28133935-28276435 GCA_023634145.1 Thymallus thymallus
ACCTCATAGCTACCCTACCTAATCACCAAGCTACCGCATAGCTACCCTACCTAATCACCAATCTACCTCATAGCTACCCTACCTAATCACCAATCTACCTCATAGCTACCCTACCTAATCACCAAGCTACCTCATAGCTACCCTACCTAATCACCAATCTACCCCATAGCTACCCTACCTAATCACCAATCTACCCCATAGCTACCCTACCTAATCACCAAGCTACCTCATAGCTACCCTACCTAATCACCAAGCTACCTCATAGCTACCCTACCTAATCACCAATCTACCCCATAGCTACCCTACCTAATCACCAAGCTACCTCATAGCTACCCTACCTAATCACCAAGCTACCTCATAGCTACCCTACCTAATCACCAAGCTACCTCATAGCTACCCTACCTAATCACCAATCTACCCCATAGCTACCCTACCTAATCACCAATCTACCTCATAGCTACCCTACCTAATCACCAATCTACCCCATAGCTACCCTACCTAATCACCAATCTACCTCATAGCTACCCTACCTAATCACCAATCTACCTCATAGCTACCCTACCTAATCACCAAGCTACCTCATAGCTACCCTACCTAATCACCAAGCTACCTCATAGCTACCCTACCTAATCACCAATCTACCCCATAGCTACCCTACCTAATCACCAATCTACCCCATAGCTACCCTACCTAATCACCAATCTACCCCATAGCTACCCTACCTAATCACCAAGCTACCTCATAGCTACCCTACCTAATCACCAATCTACCCCATAGCTACCCTACCTAATCACCAAGCTACCTCATAGCTACCCTACCTAATCACCAAGCTACCTCATAGCTACCCTACCTAATCACCAATCTACCCCATAGCTACCCTACCTAATCACCAATCTACCCCATAGCTACCCTACCTAATCACCAATCTACCCCATAGCTACCCTACCTAATCACCAATCTACCCCATAGCTACCCTACCTAATCACCAAGCTACCTCATAGCTACCCTACCTAATCACCAATCTACCCCATAGCTACCCTACCTAATCACCAAGCTACCTCATAGCTACCCTACCTAATCACCAATCTACCTCATAGCTACCCTACCTAATCACCAATCTACCCCATAGCTACCCTACCTAATCACCAATCTACCCCATAGCTACCCTACCTAATCACCAATCTACCCCATAGCTACCCTACCTAATCACCAAGCTACCCCATAGCTACCCTACCTAATCACCAAGCTACCGCATAGCTACCCTACCTAATCACCAAGCTACCTCATAGCTACCCTACCTAATCACCAAGCTACCGCATAGCTACCCTACCTAATCACCAATCTACCTCATAGCTACCCTACCTAATCACCAAGCTACCGCATAGCTACCCTACCTAATCACCAAGCTACCTCATAGCTACCCTACCTAATCACCAATCTACCTCATAGCTACCCTACCTAATCACCAAGCTACCGCATAGCTACCCTACCTAATCACCAATCTACCCCATAGCTACCCTACCTAATCACCAAGCTACCCCATAGCTACCCTACCTAATCACCAAGCTACCTCATAGCTACCCTACCTAATCACCAAGCTACCTCATAGCTACCCTACCTAATCACCAAGCTACCCCATAGCTACCCTACCTAATCACCAAGCTACCTCATAGCTACCCTACCTAATCACCAAGCTACCCCATAGCTACCCTACCTAATCACCAAGCTACCTCATAGCTACCCTACCTAATCACCAAGCTACCGCATAGCTACCCTACCTAATCACCAAGCTACCTCATAGCTACCCTACCTAATCACCAATCTACCCCATAGCTACCCTACCTAATCACCAAGCTACCCCATAGCTACCCTACCTAATCACCAAGCTACCGCATAGCTACCCTACCTAATCACCAATCTACCTCATAGCTACCCTACCTAATCACCAAGCTACCGCATAGCTACCCTACCTAATCACCAATCTACCTCATAGCTACCCTACCTAATCACCAAGCTACCGCATAGCTACCCTACCTAATCACCAAGCTACCTCATAGCTACCCTACCTAATCACCAATCTACCTCATAGCTACCCTACCTAATCACCAAGCTACCGCATAGCTACCCTACCTAATCACCAATCTACCCCATAGCTACCCTACCTAATCACCAAGCTACCCCATAGCTACCCTACCTAATCACCAAGCTACCTCATAGCTACCCTACCTAATCACCAAGCTACCTCATAGCTACCCTACCTAATCACCAAGCTACCCCATAGCTACCCTACCTAATCACCAAGCTACCTCATAGCTACCCTACCTAATCACCAAGCTACCCCATAGCTACCCTACCTAATCACCAAGCTACCTCATAGCTACCCTACCTAATCACCAAGCTACCGCATAGCTACCCTACCTAATCACCAAGCTACCTCATAGCTACCCTACCTAATCACCAATCTACCCCATAGCTACCCTACCTAATCACCAAGCTACCCCATAGCTACCCTACCTAATCACCAAGCTACCGCATAGCTACCCTACCTAATCACCAATCTACCTCATAGCTACCCTACCTAATCACCAAGCTACCTCATAGCTACCCTACCTAATCACCAAGCTACCCCATAGCTACCCTACCTAATCACCAAGCTACCTCATAGCTACCCTACCTAATCACCAAGCTACCCCATAGCTACCCTACCTAATCACCAAGCTACCTCATAGCTACCCTACCTAATCACCAAGCTACCGCATAGCTACCCTACCTAATCACCAATCTACCTCATAGCTACCCTACCTAATCACCAAGCTACCTCATAGCTACCCTACCTAATCACCAAGCTACCTCATAGCTACCCTACCTAATCACCAAGCTACCGCATAGCTACCCTACCTAATCACCAAGCTACCGCATAGCTACCCTAGCTAATCACCAAGCTACCGCATAGCTACCCTACCTAATCACCAAGCTACCTCATAGCTACCCTACCTAATCACCAAGCTACCGCATAGCTACCCTACCTAATCACCAAGCTACCGCATAGCTACCCTACCTAATCACCAAGCTACCGCATAGCTACCCTACCTAATCACCAAGCTACCTCATAGCTACCCTACCTAATCACCAAGCTACCGCATAGCTACCCTACCTAATCACCAAGCTACCTCATAGCTACCCTACCTAATCACCAATCTACCTCATAGCTACCCTACCTAATCACCAATCTACCTCATAGCTACCCTACCTAATCACCAATCTACCGCATAGCTACCCTACCTAATCACCAATCTACCCCATAGCTACCCTACCTAATCACCAAGCTACCGCATAGCTACCCTACCTAATCACCAATCTACCTCATAGCTACCCTACCTAATCACCAATCTACCCCATAGCTACCCTACCTAATCACCAAGCTACCTCATAGCTACCCTACCTAATCACCAAGCTACCCCATAGCTACCCTACCTAATCACCAAGCTACCTCATAGCTACCCTACCTAATCACCAATCTACCTCATAGCTACCCTACCTAATCACCAAGCTACCGCATAGCTACCCTACCTAATCACCAAGCTACCTCATAGCTACCCTACCTAATCACCAAGCTACCCCATAGCTACCCTACCTAATCACCAAGCTACCTCATAGCTACCCTACCTAATCACCAATCTACCCCATAGCTACCCTACCTAATCACCAAGCTACCGCATAGCTACCCTACCTAATCACCAATCTACCTCATAGCTACCCTACCTAATCACCAAGCTACCCCATAGCTACCCTACCTAATCACCAAGCTACCTCATAGCTACCCTACCTAATCACCAATCTACCCCATAGCTACCCTACCTAATCACCAAGCTACCGCATAGCTACCCTACCTAATCACCAATCTACCTCATAGCTACCCTACCTAATCACCAAGCTACCTCATAGCTACCCTACCTAATCACCAAGCTACCCATAGCTACCCTACCTAATCACCAATCTACCCCATAGCTACCCTACCTAATCACCAATCTACCTCATAGCTACCCTACCTAATCACCAAGCTACCGCATAGCTACCCTACCTAATCACCAAGCTACCGCATAGCTACCCTACCTAATCACCAATCTACCCCATAGCTACCCTACCTAATCACCAATCTACCGCATAGCTACCCTACCTAATCACCAATCTACCCCATAGCTACCCTACCTAATCACCAAGCTACCTCATAGCTACCCTACCTAATCACCAAGCTACCTCATAGCTACCCTACCTAATCACCAAGCTACCTCATAGCTACCCTACCTAATCACCAATCTACCCCATAGCTACCCTACCTAATCACCAAGCTACCTCATAGCTACCCTACCTAATCACCAAGCTACCTCATAGCTACCCTACCTAATCACCAAGCTACCTCATAGCTACCCTACCTAATCACCAAGCTACCTCATAGCTACCCTACCTAATCACCAATCTACCCCATAGCTACCCTACCTAATCACCAATCTACCTCATAGCTACCCTACCTAATCACCAAGCTACCGCATAGCTACCCTACCTAATCACCAATCTACCTCATAGCTACCCTACCTAATCACCAAGCTACCTCATAGCTACCCTACCTAATCACCAAGCTACCCCATAGCTACCCTACCTAATCACCAATCTACCCCATAGCTACCCTACCTAATCACCAATCTACCTCATAGCTACCCTACCTAATCACCAAGCTACCGCATAGCTACCCTACCTAATCACCAAGCTACCGCATAGCTACCCTACCTAATCACCAATCTACCCCATAGCTACCCTACCTAATCACCAATCTACCGCATAGCTACCCTACCTAATCACCAATCTACCCCATAGCTACCCTACCTAATCACCAAGCTACCTCATAGCTACCCTACCTAATCACCAAGCTACCCCATAGCTACCCTACCTAATCACCAAGCTACCGCATAGCTACCCTACCTAATCACCAAGCTACCTCATAGCTACCCTACCTAATCACCAATCTACCTCATAGCTACCCTACCTAATCACCAAGCTACCGCATAGCTACCCTACCTAATCACCAAGCTACCGCATAGCTACCCTACCTAATCACCAAGCTACCGCATAGCTACCCTACCTAATCACCAAGCTACCGCATAGCTACCCTACCTAATCACCAAGCTACCTCATAGCTACCCTACCTAATCACCAAGCTACCGCATAGCTACCCTACCTAATCACCAAGCTACCTCATAGCTACCCTACCTAATCACCAATCTACCCCATAGCTACCCTACCTAATCACCAATCTACCTCATAGCTACCCTACCTAATCACCAAGCTACCGCATAGCTACCCTACCTAATCACCAAGCTACCTCATAGCTACCCTACCTAATCACCAATCTACCCCATAGCTACCCTACCTAATCACCAAGCTACCGCATAGCTACCCTACCTAATCACCAATCTACCCCATAGCTACCCTACCTAATCACCAATCTACCCCATAGCTACCCTACCTAATCACCAAGCTACCCCATAGCTACCCTACCTAATCACCAAGCTACCCCATAGCTACCCTACCTAATCACCAAGCTACCTCATAGCTACCCTACCTAATCACCAAGCTACCCCATAGCTACCCTACCTAATCACCAAGCTACCTCATAGCTACCCTACCTAATCACCAAGCTACCGCATAGCTACCCTACCTAATCACCAAGCTACCCCATAGCTACCCTACCTAATCACCAATCTACCTCATAGCTACCCTACCTAATCACCAAGCTACCTCATAGCTACCCTACCTAATCACCAATCTACCGCATAGCTACCCTACCTAATCACCAAGCTACCCCATAGCTACCCTACCTAATCACCAAGCTACCGCATAGCTACCCTACCTAATCACCAAGCTACCGCATAGCTACCCTACCTAATCACCAATCTACCTCATAGCTACCCTACCTAATCACCAATCTACCCCATAGCTACCCTACCTAATCACCAAGCTACCTCATAGCTACCCTACCTAATCACCAATCTACCCCATAGCTACCCTACCTAATCACCAATCTACCCCATAGCTACCCTACCTAATCACCAAGCTACCGCATAGCTACCCTACCTAATCACCAATCTACCTCATAGCTACCCTACCTAATCACCAAGCTACCTCATAGCTACCCTACCTAATCACCAATCTACCCCATAGCTACCCTACCTAATCACCAATCTACCCCATAGCTACCCTACCTAATCACCAATCTACCCCATAGCTACCCTACCTAATCACCAAGCTACCGCATAGCTACCCTACCTAATCACCAAGCTACCGCATAGCTACCCTACCTAATCACCAAGCTACCTCATAGCTACCCTACCTAATCACCAATCTACCCCATAGCTACCCTACCTAATCACCAAGCTACCGCATAGCTACCCTACCTAATCACCAATCTACCCCATAGCTACCCTACCTAATCACCAATCTACCCCATAGCTACCCTACCTAATCACCAAGCTACCCCATAGCTACCCTACCTAATCACCAAGCTACCTCATAGCTACCCTACCTAATCACCAAGCTACCCCATAGCTACCCTACCTAATCACCAAGCTACCCCATAGCTACCCTACCTAATCACCAAGCTACCTCATAGCTACCCTACCTAATCACCAAGCTACCGCATAGCTACCCTACCTAATCACCAAGCTACCCCATAGCTACCCTACCTAATCACCAATCTACCTCATAGCTACCCTACCTAATCACCAAGCTACCTCATAGCTACCCTACCTAATCACCAATCTACCGCATAGCTACCCTACCTAATCACCAAGCTACCCCATAGCTACCCTACCTAATCACCAAGCTACCGCATAGCTACCCTACCTAATCACCAAGCTACCGCATAGCTACCCTACCTAATCACCAATCTACCTCATAGCTACCCTACCTAATCACCAATCTACCCCATAGCTACCCTACCTAATCACCAAGCTACCTCATAGCTACCCTACCTAATCACCAATCTACCCCATAGCTACCCTACCTAATCACCAATCTACCCCATAGCTACCCTACCTAATCACCAAGCTACCGCATAGCTACCCTACCTAATCACCAATCTACCTCATAGCTACCCTACCTAATCACCAAGCTACCTCATAGCTACCCTACCTAATCACCAATCTACCCCATAGCTACCCTACCTAATCACCAATCTACCCCATAGCTACCCTACCTAATCACCAATCTACCCCATAGCTACCCTACCTAATCACCAAGCTACCTCATAGCTACCCTACCTAATCACCAAGCTACCGCATAGCTACCCCACCTAATCACCAATCTACCCCATAGCTACCCTACCTAATCACCAATCTACCCCATAGCTACCCTACCTAATCACCAAGCTACCGCATAGCTACCCTACCTAATCACCAAGCTACCGCATAGCTACCCTACCTAATCACCAAGCTACCGCATAGCTACCCTACCTAATCACCAATCTACCCCATAGCTACCCTACCTAATCACCAAGCTACCGCATAGCTACCCTACCTAATCACCAATCTACCCCATAGCTACCCTACCTAATCACCAAGCTACCTCATAGCTACCCTACCTAATCACCAATCTACCCCATAGCTACCCTACCTAATCACCAAGCTACCGCATAGCTACCCTACCTAATCACCAAGCTACCGCATAGCTACCCTACCTAATCACCAAGCTACCGCATAGCTACCCTACCTAATCACCAATCTACCGCATAGCTACCCTACCTAATCACCAAGCTACCCCATAGCTACCCTACCTAATCACCAAGCTACCGCATAGCTACCCTACCTAATCACCAATCTACCTCATAGCTACCCTACCTAATCACCAAGCTACCGCATAGCTACCCTACCTAATCACCAATCTACCCCATAGCTACCCTACCTAATCACCAATCTACCGCATAGCTACCCTACCTAATCACCAATCTACCCCATAGCTACCCTACCTAATCACCAAGCTACCGCATAGCTACCCTACCTAATCACCAAGCTACCGCATAGCTACCCTACCTAATCACCAAGCTACCGCATAGCTACCCTACCTAATCACCAATCTACCCCATAGCTACCCTACCTAATCACCAATCTACCTCATAGCTACCCTACCTAATCACCAATCTACCCCATAGCTACCCTACCTAATCACCAAGCTACCGCATAGCTACCCTACCTAATCACCAATCTACCCCATAGCTACCCTACCTAATCACCAATCTACCTCATAGCTACCCTACCTAATCACCAATCTACCCCATAGCTACCCTACCTAATCACCAATCTACCTCATAGCTACCCTACCTAATCACCAATCTACCCCATAGCTACCCTACCTAATCACCAATCTACCCCATAGCTACCCTACCTAATCACCAAGCTACCGCATAGCTACCCTACCTAATCACCAATCTACCCCATAGCTACCCTACCTAATCACCAATCTACCTCATAGCTACCCTACCTAATCACCAATCTACCCCATAGCTACCCTACCTAATCACCAAGCTACCGCATAGCTACCCTACCTAATCACCAATCTACCCCATAGCTACCCTACCTAATCACCAATCTACCTCATAGCTACCCTACCTAATCACCAATCTACCCCATAGCTACCCTACCTAATCACCAAGCTACCGCATAGCTACCCTACCTAATCACCAATCTACCCCATAGCTACCCTACCTAATCACCAATCTACCTCATAGCTACCCTACCTAATCACCAATCTACCTCATAGCTACCCTACCTAATCACCAATCTACCCCATAGCTACCCTACCTAATCACCAATCTACCCCATAGCTACCCTACCTAATCACCAATCTACCCCATAGCTACCCTACCTAATCACCAATCTACCTCATAGCTACCCTACCTAATCACCAATCTACCCCATAGCTACCCTACCTAATCACCAATCTACCTCATAGCTACCCTACCTAATCACCAATCTACCCCATAGCTACCCTACCTAATCACCAATCTACCTCATAGCTACCCTACCTAATCACCAATCTACCTCATAGCTACCCTACCTAATCACCAAGCTACCTCATAGCTACCCTACCTAATCACCAATCTACCCCATAGCTTCTCTACCTAATCACCAAGCTACCCCATAGCTACCCTACCTAATCACCAATCTACCCCATAGCTACCCTACCTAATCACCAATCTACCCCATAGCTACCCTACCTAATCACCAATCTACCCCATAGCTACCCTACCTAATCACCAATCTACCCCATAGCTACCCTACCTAATCACCAATCTACCCCATAGCTACCCTACCTAATCACCAATCTACCTCATAGCTACCCTACCTAATCACCAATCTACCTCATAGCTACCCTACCTAATCACCAATCTACCCCATAGCTACCCTACCTAATCACCAAGCTACCTCATAGCTACCCTACCTAATCACCAATCTACCTCATAGCTACCCTACCTAATCACCAATCTACCCCATAGCTACCCTACCTAATCACCAAGCTACCGCATAGCTACCCTACCTAATCACCAAGCTACCGCATAGCTACCCTACCTAATCACCAATCTACCCCATAGCTACCCTACCTAATCACCAAGCTACCGCATAGCTACCCTACCTAATCACCAATCTACCTCATAGCTACCCTACCTAATCACCAATCTACCTCATAGCTACCCTACCTAATCACCAAGCTACCTCATAGCTACCCTACCTAATCACCAATCTACCCCATAGCTACCCTACCTAATCACCAATCTACCCCATAGCTACCCTACCTAATCACCAATCTACCCCATAGCTACCCTACCTAATCACCAAGCTACCTCATAGCTACCCTACCTAATCACCAAGCTACCGCATAGCTACCCCACCTAATCACCAATCTACCCCATAGCTACCCTACCTAATCACCAATCTACCCCATAGCTACCCTACCTAATCACCAAGCTACCGCATAGCTACCCTACCTAATCACCAAGCTACCGCATAGCTACCCTACCTAATCACCAAGCTACCGCATAGCTACCCTACCTAATCACCAATCTACCCCATAGCTACCCTACCTAATCACCAAGCTACCGCATAGCTACCCTACCTAATCACCAATCTACCCCATAGCTACCCTACCTAATCACCAAGCTACCTCATAGCTACCCTACCTAATCACCAATCTACCCCATAGCTACCCTACCTAATCACCAAGCTACCGCATAGCTACCCTACCTAATCACCAAGCTACCGCATAGCTACCCTACCTAATCACCAAGCTACCGCATAGCTACCCTACCTAATCACCAATCTACCGCATAGCTACCCTACCTAATCACCAAGCTACCCCATAGCTACCCTACCTAATCACCAAGCTACCGCATAGCTACCCTACCTAATCACCAATCTACCTCATAGCTACCCTACCTAATCACCAAGCTACCGCATAGCTACCCTACCTAATCACCAATCTACCCCATAGCTACCCTACCTAATCACCAATCTACCGCATAGCTACCCTACCTAATCACCAATCTACCCCATAGCTACCCTACCTAATCACCAAGCTACCGCATAGCTACCCTACCTAATCACCAAGCTACCGCATAGCTACCCTACCTAATCACCAAGCTACCGCATAGCTACCCTACCTAATCACCAATCTACCCCATAGCTACCCTACCTAATCACCAATCTACCTCATAGCTACCCTACCTAATCACCAATCTACCCCATAGCTACCCTACCTAATCACCAAGCTACCGCATAGCTACCCTACCTAATCACCAATCTACCCCATAGCTACCCTACCTAATCACCAATCTACCTCATAGCTACCCTACCTAATCACCAATCTACCCCATAGCTACCCTACCTAATCACCAATCTACCTCATAGCTACCCTACCTAATCACCAATCTACCCCATAGCTACCCTACCTAATCACCAATCTACCCCATAGCTACCCTACCTAATCACCAAGCTACCGCATAGCTACCCTACCTAATCACCAATCTACCTCATAGCTACCCTACCTAATCACCAATCTACCCCATAGCTACCCTACCTAATCACCAATCTACCTCATAGCTACCCTACCTAATCACCAATCTACCTCATAGCTACCCTACCTAATCACCAAGCTACCTCATAGCTACCCTACCTAATCACCAATCTACCCCATAGCTTCTCTACCTAATCACCAATCTACCCCATAGCTACCCTACCTAATCACCAAGCTACCCCATAGCTACCCTACCTAATCACCAATCTACCCCATAGCTACCCTACCTAATCACCAATCTACCTCATAGCTACCCTACCTAATCACCAAGCTACCGCATAGCTACCCTACCTAATCACCAAGCTACCGCATAGCTACCCCAGTGAACAGAATCCTGTCTCCACCACTGACTATGTTGCGATAGTTATAAATAAGGCTGCGTTGAAATTATTGTTATTTATCTTATGTTATTTATCAGGAGTGAACAGTTATGTGTCTTATTCCTATTAAAGTCCCAACTGTAAAGCGATGATGTGCATAATTCTGGGATGTGTCAGATGTTTCTAACTCTCCTTTACGTCGTCTTGCAGGTTCCTAACTCTATCCTGGTTGCCATGGTGATGCTGTTGAATATCGGCCTAGCGATTATATTTATCCACTTCCTGACATGATGGTCCTGTGTCTCAGGTAACCTCTGTTTAAAATGGTTGTTTATCTAAAAATCGAAACGACCACACAACATGTCTGTTATGTCCCTAAAGAGCATGATGACCTTCTGTGTGTTATACAGTCCAGTCAGTTCATAACTAATCAATGAAACCCCATCTGAACTATGTTTGACCCCTCAGTGATGCCATGGCAACTGGTGCAGTTGCGTTGCCGGCCTTTAAAAATCAAAATGGCGGCAGTCAGACTCGGGGGCGGCCGCAGGAGCTTGTGAAGCAGCTGTGTGGCACAGGAGAGAAACAGGAGAGGCAGTGAAGGACCTGCAGCCTGTCCTGGGTCGTCCACAGCCCTGCCTGATCGCAATACTATCCTCTGGAGCCTATGAAAGAACAAACTGACCTGTCTGAGGGAGATCGTAAAAACACACACACACACACACACACACACACACACACACACACACACACACACACACACACACACACACACACACACACACACACACACACACACACACACACACACACACACACACACACACAGGAAAAAATGAAGTAATTGCAACACACATGTCTGCTGACCTAAGCAGTGAGCGCTCTGCTCTTCTCATGCATGGCCACTCCTTGTGTCTGGGATTCTGTCCTGTCCTTCTGTCTGGGATTCTGTCCTGTCCTTCCGTCTGGGATTCTGTCCTGTCCTTCTGTCTGGGATTCTGTCCTGTCCTTCTGTCTGGGATTCTGTCCTGTCCTTCTGTCCTGTCCTTCTGTCTGGGATTCTGTCCTGTCCTTCTGTCTGGGATTCTGTCCTGTCCTTCTGTCCTGTCCTTCTGTCTGGGATTCTGTCCTGTCCTTCTGTCTGGGATTCTGTCCTGTCCTTCTGTCCTGTCCTTCTGTCCTGTCCTTCTGTCTGGGATTCTGTCCAGTCCTTCTGTCCTGTCCTTCTGTCTGGGATTCTGTCCTGTCCTTCTGTCTGGGATTCTGTCCTGTCCTCTTCCTTCTGTCTGGGATTCTGTCCTGTCCTACTGTCCTGTCCTTCTGTCCTGTTCTTCTGTCAGGGATTCTGTCCAGTCCATCTGTCCTACCTTAGTGTTTCATCCTCTGACGTTTTGATAGGGAGATGTGAGCACGGCGAGGCCAGAGGACTGAGTTGCAGAGAGGTGCGCGTTCCAATGTTCCTACATTCTGAGGTTCTAAGGTTCTAGTGTTCAGAGGTTCTAACCACCCCTTGCTGCAGGAAAGCGGATGTACCGAACATTATCCGTCAGTGCTACTCTGTTAACCAATTACCATCCATCTCATCTCCCTCTAGCTCCTCCCTCTAGCTCCTCCCACCTTTACCCAGGAGACAAAGCGTTGACACACTACCAGTGCATGGTAATGTTTTGATGACATTGTGTTTTTTTGTTGTAGTTTTAGGGCTTTTGCCAACGTCCATGTTTTGACGGTGTCAGAGGTGGAACTGGATTAGAGCTGTGAAATCCACAAGTGGCTCCCGGCGTTTTACCTAAAGTAGACATTGGCTGCATGCAGCCTTGTTAACAAGTTCAAACACTGGAATATGAGATGTAATCTACACCTCCATTAGGATCATAGAAATCCTCATTATTTCGTTAAGGATTTTCAATTTGAGCGTAATTATTTCTATATAGCCTACACTTTCTCCTTCCGAACTTCTAACACCAGTGGAACGAGTGTCGCTTCATGACAATGATCAAAAGCAGCTGCTCATTGATTTGACAGCTCCAACGCAGTTCCATTCCTGACAACGCCAAAACATCAGCTATGCGGGTATCGGGTATCGGCGGTTAACGCTTGATCTTATTGAGTCTAGGCCTTCTTTTTGTCGGTTACCTGTGGTCATAGACGTGTAGTTAAAGAAAAGGTCAACTAACACTGATCATCTTTGACAAGAGTCTTTTTATTTTGGTATAATGAATAAACATCGTAGCGATTTTATTCCTTCATAATGAGAAAATGATATCCTAATTTTATTAAATGTGCAGTATGATTTATTTTTCTAAAAACGGATTATATATTTTGCCAACAAAGGGTCTAGTCTACTGAGCATTTTAACTGTTGTAAAAATCTGCTTCTGTTATTTTATCAATACAACAGGAAAGATAAGCATAATTTGAATAGATGGGGCGGAGAGATTAGCAGTAGGATTTGAGGAAGCCACACTGTAGCAAGCCTTAGCTCTATGTGACTGAAGGATGAAAAGTCTTATAAATTATGTCATTTATTAAATCCAAAAGATTAACTATTAATATTAGACTATTGTGTATGGGATTTACTTTGATTCTTCTTCTCTGCTTTCAATGTTAAAACCACTAAGCTGTAAAGAGGAAGAAAAGCAGTTCGCTGGGTTTAGTCAAAAAAAAAAAAACTGTTGTTATTGTGATAAGGGACTGAAGTCCTCTTGCATGTCAGTGAGGCTGATGAGAGTGAACGTCCTGGATGGATTCTCAGAACTCAAATTGATTCTAGAATTGATTCTAGTGATTCTAAGAAAGAACGTTGGTGTAGAATTGATTCAGGTTGAATTCAGAGGATAATATGTGGTACCTGTGGTTATGTGGTTAGGAGTGATGCCTTTATAAAGTCTTGAACAGTCCTACTGTTTGTTTACCTCAGAAGAAGATGAGGAAGGGGGGGGGGGTGGAGATGAATGACGTGTCTTAATTGTGTTGTGTACGGAGTGACCTGACTGTTGCAATCAGAAAGAGGTGATTTATAAAACGTGCCACTACATTGTAACTGTTAGTCTTTGTTACAGGAACAGCATGATTTTATTTTAATAAAAAACAAATAAACAAATGGAGTAAGTATATGAATAACATTTGCTGTTATCCACTTCAAAGAGTATTTATTTATTTGTTCATCAGACATGTTTTTGTTTTGAATATTTTGGTCTTTGTGAAAAAGGGCCTGAAAAGTGGCAAGATTGTGTTTTTTGCTATTTCATTTTTAGGATCCTACTAGTTTGCATGGCCTATTGACGAAACACTTGATACAAGAGCCAGTATGAAGTGCAATACTTTGAGAGACTCCAAGCTTCTTCTGACATTGACTGGTCTGTGGATTCGGATTGGTCCTACAGTGTTCATGTCAAGTACAATCGACCACAATAGAACACCTTTAAAGAAAGGAAGAAACATTTTCTAACCATAAAACATTATATTTTTTCAAAGCAACTTTACATTGTGTTGAATCTGTCTCATTCATGTATGAACCACTCCAATGTACTACAGTTTGCTTCACACCTACCTGACGATAATAGCCAATCTCATTAGAGATCCATTCATGTCCATGGTCTCTTTTTTTCCTGTTTCCTGTTTTCACAGAGCAGAGTGAGAGCCGTGATCTACGAGGAGTTAAAACAGGCCGTACTTGGGATATTTTTTTAAAGCAACATTGCATATTGGAAACCTTTATATATAGAATATATACTATTTGTAAGGATTTCTACAAAATACAATCCAGAAAATGGTATAAATTGGTATTTTTCTAACTATTTGCACACCTGTATTTTAACAATGGATATAACATGTTTGTAATGGGGTAATGTAATGCACATACGGTAACATTTTACAAAAATCCTTATTTTTAATGGGTTGTAGGAATTTATGTATCATTTGGGGGAGGAGTTACAGATTATACTTGTTTTGACTGTTTTACCAAATGATGAGGAACTGTGTGAGACTATATATATATATATGCTGTAAGTACGGTGTCACCCCACCGTTTCAAAGTACGGTGTCACCCCACTGTTTCAAAGTACGGTGTCACCCCACTGTTTCAAAGTACGGTGTCACCCCACTGTTTCAAAGTACGGTGTCACCCCACTGTTTCAAAGTACAGTGTCACCCCACCGTTTCAAAGTACAGTGTCACCCCACTGTTTCAAAGTACGGTGTCACCCCACTGTTTCAAAGTACGGTGTCACCCCACTGTTTCAAAGTACAGTGTCACCCCACCGTTTCAAAGTACAGTGTCACCCCACTGTTTCAAAGTACAGTGTCACCCCACTGTTTCAAAGTACGGTGTGTATAACAATAAAGACGTTATTCCTTGTACTCGGTCCATCTCTATTTGATTGTGTCTTTGTTGCTTCAATACTCCTGTACACTGGAATGTGTCTTGGATTAGACATAGGAGTCATTAGTATGTGTCTTGGATTAGACCCTATAGGCCCTGTTCCCTATAGGTCCTGTTCCCTATAGGCCCTGTTCCCTATAGGCCTTGTTCCCTATAGGTCCTGTTCCCTATAGGCCCTGTTCCCTATAGGTCCTGTTCCCTATAGGCCCTGTTCCCTATAGGCCCTGTTCCCTATAGGCCTTGTTCCCTATAGGTCCTGTTCCCTATAGGCCCTGTTCCCTATAGGCCCTGTTCCCTATAGGTCCTGTTCCCTATAGGCCTTGTTCCCTATAGGCCTTGTTCCCTATAGGTCCTGTTCCCTATAGGCCCTGTTCCCTATAGGTCCTGTTCCCTATAGGTCCTGTTCCCTATAGGCCCTGTTCCCTATAGGCCCTGTTCCCTATAGGTCCTGTTCCCTATAGGTCCTGTTCCCTATAGGCCCTGTTCCCTATAGGCCCTGTTCCCTATAGGTCCTGTTCCCTATAGGCCCTGTTCCCTATAGGCCCTGTTCCCTATAGGTCCTGTTCCCTATAGGCCCTGTTCCCTATAGGTCCTGTTCCCTATAGGTCCTGTTCCCTATAGGCCCTGTTCCCTATAGGCCCTGTTCCCTATAGGCCCTGTTCCCTATAGGCCCTGTTCCCTATAGACCCTGGTCAAAGTAGTGCACTATAAAGGGAATGAAGTGTAATTTGGGACGGAGCCTGTGTAACAGACACTAGCCTCCCTCCCGTGACATCAGCCTGACCGTGTCTCCACTCACCTGAACTTACAACATGTCCCAATGGCAGCCTATTCCCTACATAGTGCACTACTTTTGACCAGGGCCCAGAAGACAATTATATTGATTTCCCTTCTTCTCTCCCATGAGATATTCTACTAACATCAATGCAGGGTGTTTCAACAAGTGTTTATCCAATCCATGTTGGGCTTCCTATACAGAGCTAATGTTCCTCATGTCTTGTCCATTGTTCTACCATAATGTAACCTAATGTAGCCTAATGTAATCTAATGTAACCTAATGTAGCCTAATGTAAGCTGAGTTGAGTAGTGAGTAGAGTTGGAAGGGAGTATGGCTGCTCTTTGTGAAAGGGGGCAGAGCAGGAGATAGAGAGAGAGAGAGAGAGAGAGAGAGAGAGAGAGAGACAGAGACAGGTGGGAGGAAGGTGTAGTATGGAAGACCATAGTACTCAAAAACAGATATGGAAACAGTGGCGACCCGTCATTCAGGGCAGGTGGGCCCCACCTGTTTTTAGCCCCACATTTTTAGCAAAAAATAAATGAATAAATACGAATAAAAATATATTTTTTGTGGTAGGGGGGCTTGCCTGTTTTGCATGTTATTTTGGCATTAATACGTGTCACGTATCAGTTTGCAAACTATGTAAAAAATAATAATATATAATTGAGTCAATAAAGCTGAATACAAACATGGTCTCTTTTTTGTTTTCTTGAGTAAGGCAGCTCCAAAATGCAGGTGTTTCAGCCCAGCTCTGTGCTTTCTGTGGTGGTGGGGCAGCTAGCGGAAAATACAGAGCGTAGAGGTTGGTAATGTTCTCTAGTTGTGCTGTGATTGACTCAGTGTTCTGTCACTCATGGGGACACTACGTCACGACCAAGTCTAAGACCTTAGCAAGGGTAGACATCAAACATTTAAGCCCCTTGGATGCTGCAATAGAGTTAGATTATAAGTGCCCTTCCAAGAAGGCTCAAGGTCATTGGCGACAGATAAAATGACGTCAAATCACATTATATCTACAGTAGCTTTAATTGGACTGATCATGTCAACATCATACTTTCAAAATCTTAGCTAGCAGTCATCATCATGAATCAAGTCTACAATCTACTGGCAAATCCTTTTAATCCTTGTCATATGAAGAGAAATAATGAAGAGAAATTATAGATAAAATGTATCGGTGCTCATCGGCCATTGGACATAAACATTACTCAACAAGTTGGAAAACGCAAATTCAACAATGAGTGGTTTGGAAGGAATCAGTGACAGTGACGTAACTGCAAGCATTGCATCTGGGAAGTCAGGAATAAACAACCTCAGACTGGGAAAATACATTTTAAAACGGTCAACTCGCATTGTAAATCCGGCCTCTTTTTCTTTCTTTGATGACAAGATTTTCCCACGAAGAACCGCAGCACCACCTTCCTGTTCAAGTGAGCAACAAGGTGAGTCCAAAATGTCCTATATGCTGCATAAATTACGTAATATGTATATATTTATTTATTTTATTTAACCTTTATTTAACTAGGCAAGTCAGTTAAGAACAAATTCTTATTTACAATGACGGCCTACCAAAAGGCAAAAGGCCTCCTGCAGGGACGGGGGCTGGGATTAAAAATTAAAATAAATTAAATAAAATATATACATAGGACCAAACACACATCACGACAAGAGAGACAAAACAACCCTACATAAAGAGAGACCTACACAGCAAGGTAGCAACACATGACAACACAGCATGGTAGCAACGTAACATGACAACAACATGGTAGCAACACAACATGGTAGCAGCACAAAACATGGTACAGACATTATTGGGCACAGACAACAGCACAAAGGGCAAGAAGGTAGAGATGACAATACATCACGCAAAGCAGCCACAACTGTCAGTAAGAGTGTCCATGATTGAGTCTTTGAATGAAGAGATTGAGATAAAACTGTCCAGTTTTAGTGTTTGTTGCAGCTCGTTCCAGTCGCTAGCTGCAGCGAACTGAAAAGACAAGCGACCCAGAATGTGACTGGCAGAACAGGTGTTGTATGTGGAGGATGAGGGCTGCAGTAGATATCTCAGATAGGGGGGAGTGAGGCCTAAGAGGGTTTTATAAATAAACATCAGCCAGTGGGTCTTGCGACGGGTATACAGAGATTACCAGTTTACAGAGGAGTATAGAGTGCAGTGATGTGTCCTATAAGGAGCATTGGTGGCAAATCTGATGGCCGAATGGTAAAGAACATGTAGCCGCTCAAGAGCACCCTTACCTGCCGATCTATAAATTATGTCTCTGTAATCTATCATGGGTAGGATGGTCATCTGAATCAGGGTTAGTTTGGCAGCTGAAGTGAAAGAGGAGAAGAGAAAATTGAGAACAGCGTGGGGCCTAGGATTGAGCCTTGGGGTACACCCTTGGTGATAGGCAGTGGCTGAGACAGCAGATTTTCTGACTTTATACACTGCACTCTTTGAGAGAGGTAGTTAGCAAACCAGGCCAAAGACCCCTCAGAGACACCAATACTCCTTAGCCGGCCCACAAGAATGGAATGGTCTACCGTATCAAAAGCTTTGGCCAAGTCAATAAAAATAGCAGCATAAAAAAAGCTTATTTAACGTGTCAAATAGTGCTATTTTACGTGTATCTTTTTTGACATGCAAAGACCCAAACGGCGTTCAATGTGCCTCAACCTAATAATATGGTCTATTTTCACCTCTTAATTTCGCCTACTGTTCTGACTTGGTGGTGCACATATTATTATTTTAAAGGTAATATTGTAAGAGCTTTCATTGTCTGCTTATATGCCCCCTTTATTTATCCTACGGTTCTGACTTGGTGTACAGGGAGAACACTGTTCTGTCGTCATACATTTAAAAAATGCTGAACAAATAGTTACATTGACTACGTCCGTCCTAGCTCGCTCATTAATGTCTTAATTACGGAAATTACGGATTGCCTCTTATCCGCTTGTCGTCCACTTATGCCATAGTTTGAACATCTCAATTGTCAGTAGAAACCACATTTGTTTAAGCAAGTCAGCCATATCAGCTTTGTTTTTTTAAAAGGCAGTAAATGAGGCTGAATGAACTGTTTCTCTGCCAGACAAGGCTCTGCTGACAGCCAGGTGTAGCAGTGGTAAGGTGTTGGGACTGTAGCCCTAACAGTGTGTGGGCACCGTTACCATTATAGTGTAATTCATGTATTGTTTAGTGTTGTGTGGTGTAGTGGCTTTGCTTGTTTGTTTGCCCCACCAAGATGTACATGATAAAATCGCCACTGTATAGAATTAAATAAATAAATAAATAAAAGAATACTTCATTAAAGTATAACTGTTGCATTAAATAATAAATGATTTACTCAAAATGTAATATAGAAATAAATCAATTTTATAAATGGGAGAAAATCCTACCACATATCTGAATTAAATGGGAAAATAAATGAATCAATAAAATAATACATCATTAAAACACAATATGTTTTATTTTTAAATGATTCAAAAATAAGTGCAGCATTATTATGAAATATTTGTTCATGTCACTTTTCAAAATAATGTTACCATATTTCATTTCATAATAGTATATTGTATTTCCCAATTAGTTTTTTCATTAGAATATTTCTAATTTCATAATGGTGCTTTATCAAATTATGTATTTCTGAATTTCATGGCCTTTTTCATGGCCACTCTTTGCATAATTTCAAGGGATACATCAATCAATGCAAGTGGGCCATTGGTTCAAAGCCCTTCAACAAGATTGTACATGAGTGGCAAACACAATGCTTTTGTTTTTTCTTTAATATTTAGGACCACTTATTTCTTGCCACCCATTCTGAAAACTGACTGCAGGTCTTTGTTAAGTGTTGCAGTGATTTCACTCGCTGTAGTAGCTGATGTGTATAGTGTTGAGTCATTACATAAACAGATGGGCTTTACTTAGAGTCAGGAGCAGGTCATTAGTGAAGATTGAAAAAGGTAAGGGGCCTAGACAGCTGCCCTGCCTGATTCTACCTGGATTATGTTGGAGATGCTTCCATTAATGAACACCCTCTGTGTTCTGTTAGACAGACAGTTCTCTCAGCCAATCATCAGTCATTTGTGTAAGTGTCATCCATGTTGAATGTCCTTCCCTTTAAGCGTGCTGAAAGTCTGTTGTTAATTTGTTTACTGTATGAGGGTATCTGGTCAAACACAATTTTTTTCAAAAGTTTACTAAGGGTTGGTAACAGGCTGATTGGTCGGCTATTTGAGCCAGTAAAGGTTGCTTTACTATTCTTAGGTAGCGGAATGACTTTTACTTCCCTCCAGGCCTGAGGGCACATACTTTCTAGTAGGCTTAGATTGAATATATGTTAATATCGTCTGCTATCATCCTCAATAATTTTCTGTCCATGTTGTTAGACCCAGGTGGCTTGTCATTGTTGATTGACAACAATATTTTTTCACCTATTCCACACTCAGTTTATGGAATTCAAAATTGCAATGCTTTGTCTTTCAAAATTTGGTCAGTTATACTTGGATGTGTAGGTTCGGTGTTTGTTGCTGGCATGTCATTCCTAAATTTGCTAATCTTACCAATGAAAAAATCATTAAAGTAGTTGGTAATATAAGTGGGTTTTGTGATGAATGAACGATCTGACTCAATGAATGATGGAGCTGAGTTTGCCTTTTTGACCTACATTTTATTTAAGGAGCTCCAAAGCTTTTTACTATCATTCTTTATGTCATTTATCTTTGTTGTGGAGTTCCTTCTTCGTTTTGTTCTGTTTAGTCACATGATTTCTCAGTTTGCAGAACGTTTGCCAATCGGTTGTGCAGCCAGACTTATTTTCCATTCCTTTTTCCTCATCCCTCTCAACTTTAAAATAATTCAATTCCTAATCAACCATTTTTACAGTCATCATTCTTAATGGAGGCGTGCTTATTAGTAACTGGAGTAAGCAACTTCATAAATGTGTCAAGTGCAGCGTCTGGTTGCTCCTCATTACAAACCACAGACTAGCAAATATCTGTTACATCAACAACATAGGAATCACTACAAAACATATTGTATGACCTCTTAAACACAATAGTAGGTCCAGCCTTTGGAACTAGATATGGCTACCATATAGTGATCGCTACATCCTATGGATGTGGATTCTGCTTTACAGCAGATTTATGTAGCGTTAGTAAAGATGTGATCAATACATGCTGATGATTTCATTCCTGTGCTGTATGTTAATACCCCTGTAGTTTTTTGGGGGTATCTGTACTTTACTATTTATATTTTTGACAGATTTTACTTCACTACATTCCTAAAGAAAATGATGTACATTTTACTCCATACATTTTCCCTGACACCCAGAAGTACTCGTTACATTTTGAATTTTTAGCAGGACATGAAAATGGTCCAATTCACGCACTTATCAAGAGAACATCCCTGGTCATCCCTACTGCCTCTGATCTGGAGGACTCACCAAATACAAATAATTTTGTATTTTACTTGGTGACTTTCACTTTTACTTGAGTCCATACATAAACAGATGGGCTTTACTTAGAGTCAGGAGCAGGTCATTAGTGAAGATTGAAAAAAGTAATAACCTTTGGTTATTAACATCTAGCCTAGGAACAGCAATGGCTCAGCCGCAAAGTCATAGGCCACTCAAGCTCACAGAACGGGACTGCCGAGTGCTGAAGCGCACAGCGCGTAAAAATTGTCTGTCCTCGGTTGCAACACTCACTACCGAGTTCCAGCTCCAGATGAACAAGAACTGTTCATCTGGAGCTTCATGAAATGGGTTTCCATGGCCGAGCAGCCGCACACAAGCCTAAGATCACCATGCGCAATGCCAAGCATCGGCTGGAGTGGTGTAAAGCTTGCCGCCATTGGATTCTGGAGCAGTGGAAACGCCTCCTCTGGAGTGATGTAACACGGTTCACCATCTGGCAGTTTGACGGACAAATCTGGGTTTGGCGGATGCCAGGAGAACGCTACATCAAAACCCTGTCCTCAAACATTTACATCAAAACCCTGTCCTCAAACATTTACATCAAATTAAATATTTAACATGGAATAACCTGGAAAACAATGACTTGTGAAGTATTCATTTAAGTTTGTACCTGTAGACTTTCCATCACTATGAAGAAAAACAATGCACAATACAGTAACTGAGTTCATTGAGACATCAAGTGGTTTGTGATGTGATGATGTGGCTCAGGTGGTAGAGCACAGTGCTTGTAATGCTAGAGTTGTGGGTTGTGTGTTCGATTCCCATGGGGGACCAGTGTGAAAATGCATTTGCTCACTACTGTAAGATACTCTGGATAAAAGTGTCTACTGAAAAGAAATGAATAGACAATTTCAGTTTCACAATTGTATTTCAAGAAACTGGAAAACATATATCAAGTAGTTTTATATTCCAGTAGTATCAGATTAACTGTTTTGTACAGATAATGATCACACTCATGTTACAAACACGGCTAAACACTGGGCCTTCACTAGTCCTGTCCTGTGTTACTGGACCCATATAGATATCTGTAGAGACTGGGCCTTCACTAGTCCTGTGTTACTGGACCCATATAGATATCTGTAGAGACTGGGCCTTCACCAGTCCTGTGTTACAGGACCCATATAGATATCTGTAGTGACTGGGCCTTCACTAGTCCTGTGTTACTAGACCCATATAGATATCTGTAGTGACTGGGCCTTCACTAGTCCTGTGTTACTGGACCCATATAGATATCTGTAGAGACTGGGCCTTCACCAGTCCTGTGTTACTGGACCCATATAGATATCTGTAGTGACTGGGCCTTCACTAGTCCTGTGTTACTGGACCCATATAGATATCTGTAGAGACTGGGCCTTCACTAGTCCTGTGTTACTGGACCCATATAGATATCTGTAGAGACTGGGCCTTCACTAGTCCTGTGTTACTGGACCCATATAGATATCTGTAGTGACTGGGCCTTCACTAGTCCTGTGTTACTGGACCCATATAGATATCGGTAGAGACTGGGCCTTCACCAGTCCTGTGTTACTGGACCCATATAGATATCTGTAGTGACTGGGCCTTCACTAGTCCTGTGTTACTGGACCCATATAGATATCTGTAGAGACTGGGCCTTCACTAGTCCTGTGTTACTGGACCCATATAGATATCTGTAGTGACTGGGCCTTCACTAGTCCTGTGTTACTGGACCCATATAGATATCTGTAGTGACTGGGCCTTCACTAGTCCTGTGTTACTGGACCCATTTAGATATCTGTAGTGACTGGGCCTTCACTAGTCATCCATCCATGAGTAACTATCTGGTCTGTAATCACTCATTCACTCAGGACTGTATATACATATTCATGTACAGTTGTTATATCATATCACGTGAAATATTGTAAGTAATTCTTGGACTGAACTCACGTAGTCATTCACTCAGGACAGCAGGCTGTCTAATCGTGACCAATACAATTAGATTTGATTTGATTTGTAGTGTTCATCTTAAATGGGCAATCTGCAATTGCTACATCCATTTTATTTACCTTTAAATGTATGATACATACCCATTGATTCTTAAAGAATATAACTTATAAACCCCTCAGGAGCATAGTTCAACTGTCGTAAGAATCTGAGAATGGTTGCATTTCTCCAGCCCCATACCTCAGCTTTTTACCAAATCAGTGTTATTGTTTGAACTGCAGATTGTCCCTTTAAGTACTAATTGACATGTTGACTCACCCCTACTGTGTTCCACCCCCCTCTTTTGACCCCTGCTAGGAAAGAATGTTGTCCGTCATGTACATTACATCGCTGTAGGTTTGTTTACAGATCATTCTGTACGCTTACATTTTGGTAGTGTCACCTGCTTTCAACCTCACTGGCATTTCTAAAATATTGAGACTAAAATATTGGGATTGCCCCTGCAATAAAGGTGAAATAAAGATAAATCATAGTTTTTTTTTAAGGAAATAGGAAGTAATCAGAAATGGAATTGACCATTCTGCCAGAGGGAATAAATCAGTTGTGCTGTGGGTGTGTTTTGGCTGAGGTGTCAGGTGTGTGTGTGTGTTTATGTGTGTGTTTTGTGTGTGTGTGTGTGTGTGTGTGTGTGTGTGTGTGTGTGTGTGTGTGTGTGTGTGTGTGTGTGTGTGTGTGTGTGTGTGTGTGTGTGTAGTGGGCAGTAATATTTAACATGCTTATATACCGTATATAATATTAGAAATACCTCACATATGGCTCTTAATGAAACTAAGTAATTAGTCTATAAAAAAATATTTATCTGACTCTGTAAAGATTATTCAAATATACAAAAAAGCATGAGGCAATGAGTTGACGTTGACTAGCAAGAATTAGTCGGAGAATTGTCTATATCACAGGCAGATATTTAATTAATTTACATTGTATAACGAATGGATTTACATACAAGGTATTAAGCTTAAGTTACAAAGCATTAACAACCATTACAAAGCATACTTCTAGGCATATAGATCCTATGGTTAATTACAGGATAAAGCATCTGTCAGGCTCTGGCCATAGGGAGCTCTTTGGCTCCTCTAGATAGCCAGGGTCAGAGCCTGACAGATCTAGAAGGCCTAGATCTGTGTTTTCATTTAAAGGCTTGTGTGGAGGTGACACCAGTGTAAATAAGACTCCTGAATTCCTGAGAGGACCATAAAACCCGTGGAGTAATTTAGAGTTCACCCTCTACAGATACAAATAACCACAGAGATCATACATCCATATAGAGTTATCCTCAGATACCAGACATGGACACTGTAGTATTATTCTATCAAAATAGTCAATCCTCTGAATCCTGTAACAGAGGTGCATCTTGGCCCCTCAAAGGGGGAAGGTCTGAATATTCCTTGAGCACTGTCCTTTGTTACTGGGCCATTTCCCATGCAGCTCCAGGTGACAGAGAACACATTTATTAGGGCGGAGCCTACGCGCGTGTGTGTGTTTTCATGCGTGTGTCCCGTGTGTGCCGTGTGTGCCGTGTGTTTTGTGTGTGCCGTGTGTGTCCCGTGTGTGCCGTGTGTGCCGTGTGTGCCGTGTGTGCCGTGTGTGCCGTGTGTGCCGTGTGTGCCGTGTGTCCTGTGTGTCCCGTGTGTGCTGTGTGTCCCGTGTGTCCTGTGTGTCCCGTGTGTGCTGTGTGTCCCGTGTGACCTGTGTGTCCCGTGTGTGCTGTGTGTGCTGTGTGTGCTGTGTGTCCCGTGTGACCTGTGTGTGCTGTGTGTGCCGTGTGTCCCGTGTGTGCCGTGTGTGCCGTGTGTTTTGTGTGTGCCGTGTGTGTCCCGTGTGTCCCGTGTGTGCCGTGTGTGCCGTGTGTGCCGTGTGTGCCGTGTGTGTCCCGTGTGTGCCGTGTGTGCCGTGTGTGCCGTGTGTGCCGTGTGTCCTGTGTGTCCCGTGTGTGCTGTGTGTCCCGTGTGTCCCGTGTGACCTGTGTGTCCCGTGTGTGCTGTGTGTGCTGTGTGTGCTGTGTGTGCTGTGTGTGCCGTGTGTGCCGTGTGACCTGTGTGTCTGCATGCTTCTACATGTGTCTGTGTGTAAATACAGTACCAGTCAAACGTTTGGACACACCTACTCATTCCAGGGTTTTTCTTTATTTGTACTATTTTCTATTCTTTAAAGTAGCCACCTTTTGCCTTGATGACAGCTTTGCACACTCTTGACATTCTCTCAACCAGCTTCATGAGGTAGTCACCTGGAATGCATTTCAATTAAGGTGTGCCTTGTGTAAAGTTAATTTGTGGAATGAGTAGGTGTGTCCAAACTTTTGACTGGTACTTTACATGGCTTTGTGTTACATGAGTAAAAATTATCTTTCTGGCCATCACACAGCAGCAGATAGAGACAGACAGAGACCATTCTGTAACAGCAGATAGAGACAGAGACCATTCTGTAACAGCAGATAGAGACAGACAGAGACCATTCTGTAACAGCAGATAGAGACAGAGACCATTCTGTAACAGCAGATAGAGACAGACAGAGACCATTCTGTAACAGCAGATAGAGACAGACAGAGACCATTCTGTAACAGCAGATAGAGACAGATAGAGACCATTCTGTAACAGCAGATAGAGACAGAGAGACAGAGACCATTCTGTAACAGCAGATAGAGACAGCCAGAGACCATTCTGTAACAGCAGATAGGGACAGACAGAGACCATTCTATAACAGCAGATAGAGACAGACAGAGACCATTCTGTAACAGCAGATAGACAGACAGAGACCATTCTGTAACAGCAGATAGAGACAGACAGAGACCATTCTGTAACAGCAGATAGAGACAGACAGAGACCATTCTGTAACAGCAGATAGAGACAGACAGAGACCATTCTGTAACAGCAGATAGAGACAGAGACCATTCTGTAACAGCAGATAGAGACAGACAGAGACCATTCTGCAACAGCAGATAGAGACAGACAGATACCATTCTGTAACAGCAGATAGACAGACAGAGACCATTCTGTAACAGCAGATAGAGGCAGACAGAGACCATTCTGTAACAGCAGATAGACAGACAGAGACCATTCTGTAACAGCAGATAGAGACAGACAGATACCATTCTGTAACAGCAGATAGAGACAGAGACCATTCTGTAACAGCAGATAGAGACAGACAGAGACCATTCTGCAACAGCAGATAGAGACAGACAGATACCATTCTGTAACAGCAGATAGAGACAGACAGAGACCATTCTGTAACAGTAGATAGAGACAGACAGAGACCATTCTGTAACAGCAGATATAGACAGACAGAGACCCTTCTGTAACAGCAGATAGACAGACAGAGACCATTCTGTAACAGCAGATAGAGACAGACAGATACCATTCTGTAACAGCAGGTAGAGACAGACAGAGACCATTCTGTAACACCAGATAGAGACAGACAGAGACCATTCTGTAACAGCAGATAGAGACAGACAGAGACCATTCTGTAACAGCAGATAGACAGACAGAGACCATTCTGTAACAGCAGATAGACAGACAGAGACCATTCTGTAACAGCAGATAGACAGACAGAGACCATTCTGTAACAGCAGATAGACAGACAGAGACCATTCTGTAACAGCAGATAGACAGACAGAGACCATTCTGTAACAGCAGATAGACAGACAGAGACCATTCTGTAACAGCAGATAGACAGACAGAGACCATTCTGTAACAGCAGATAGACAGACAGAGACCATTCTGTAACAGCAGATAGACAGACAGAGACCATTCTGTAACAGCAGATAGACAGACAGAGACCATTCTGTAACAGCAGATAGACAGACAGAGACCATTCTGTAACAGCAGATAGCCAGCCAGAGACCCTTCTCTAACGGTCTGTGACAACTTAGATAAAGCTACTATTCCCCTCAGAGAAATGACAAGGTGTCTGGTGATGATGTGAAGAATGAACACCTGCCTCCTTACTTACTCTGTACCACTGAACGTCCCCTCCACATAATGTATGTGTCTCAAATGGCACCCTATTCCCTATATATTGCACTGCTTTTGACCAGAGCCCTATGGGGAACCTTGTCAAAAGTAGTGCACTATATAGAGAATAGGGTGCCATTTGGGACACAAACAATGGCACCATAATCATACCCTATCAGATTGGCAGTGGGGTGGATACAATGTGTTCCCTCAGTAGGTGTGGCTTAAACAGCTCATATTTCATTTAATCTCTCTCTCTCTCTCTCTCTCTCTCTCTCTCTCTCTCTCTCTCTCTCTCTCTCTCTCTCTCTCTCTCTCTCTCTCTCTCTCTCTCTCTCTCTCTCTCTCTCTCTCTCTCTCTCTCTCTCTCTCTCTCTCTCTCTCTCTCTCTCTCTCTCTCTCTCTCTCTCTCTCTCTCTCTCTCTCTCTCTCTCTCTCTCTCTCTCTCTCTCTCTCTCTCTCTCTCTCTCTCTCTCTCTCTCTCTCTCTCTCTCTCTCTCTCTCTCTCTCTCTCTCTCTCTCTGCCCACATCACGGCTCAGGTGACTCGCCCTCCATTAGGAATCCTCATATTTCAGCTGTCATCACCTTTCCTGTATAAAACAAGTGCAGTCTGAACAGGATACTACTGGCTGTAGGGGGCACCTCCCTCCTCACAGAAGTAATATTGTTGAACAACACACATGCCTCTGTTACCTACACTCTTAGAAAAAAAGGGTTCTTCAGCTGTCCCCTAGGAGAACCCTTTTTGGTTCCAGGCAGAACTATTTTGGTTTCAAAAAGGTTCTGCCTGGAACCAAAAAGTGTTCTTCAAAGGGTTCTCCTATGGGGACAGCCGAAGAACCCTTTTAGGTTATAGATAGCACCTTACTTCTAAGAGTAGAGTTCAGTATGTGTGTGTGTGTGTAGAGTTCAGTATGTGTGTGTGTGTAGAGTTCGTATGTGTGTGTGGGTAGAGTTCAGGATGTGTGCGTGGGTAGAGTTCAGTGTGTGTGTATGTGGGCAGAGTTCAGTATGTGTGTGTGGGTAGAGTTCAGTGTGTGTGTGTGTGTGGGCAGAGTCCAGTATGTGTGTGTGGGTAGAGTTCAGTGTGTGTGTGTGTGTAGAGTTCAGTATGTGTGTGTGAGCAGAGTTCAGTGTGTGTGTGTGGGTAGAGTTCAGTGTGTGGGTAGAGTTCAGTGTGTGGGTAGAGTTCAGTGTGTGGGTAGAGTTCAGTGTGTGGGTAGAGTACAGTGTGTGGGTAGAGTTCAGTGTGTGGGTAGAGTTCAGTGTGTGGGTAGAGTACAGTGTGTGGGTAGAGTACAGTGTGTGGGTAGAGTTCAGTGTGTGGGTAGAGTTCAGTGTGTGGGTAGAGTTCAGTGTGTGGGTAGAGTTCAGTGTGTGGGTAGAGTTCAGTGTGTGGGTAGAGTTCAGTGTGTGGGTAGAGTTCAGTGTGTGGGTAGAGTTCAGTGTGTGGGTAGAGTTCAGTGTGTGGGTAGAGTTCAGTGTGAGAGAGTTAATGCAACAAAGGGTCCATGAAGTGTCCAGATAGCCATTTGATCAGCTATTCAGGAGTCTTGTTTAACAGTCATGGCTTGGGGGTAGAAGCTGTTCAGGGTCCTATTGGTTCCAAAACACAAAGTCTGGAGTGCAAATAGCTATAGAAACGCATTGCATAGTATGAGTGAATGACTGAATATGTACACTATACATTATGAAAAAACAATACAATTATTGCACGTTGATATATACAAAAAAAACATTTGCATGGTTAACTATAATATACAGGTCGATGGCAGAGAAAGATACTTAAATAGCTAAAAGTGCGTATGATATGAGTGAGGGAAATAATAGTTTACTTAATATACAGTCTGGTTAAATGTACAGGTTAGTGAATATTTTGCATGGTTACATTAACTGTACAGGTAAATTACAGGAAGAGATACTTAAATAGCTAAATGTGTGTATGATATAATTTGGGTTAATAATAGTAATTCCCTTAAAATACAGTCCTTAGTGTTGTTTCGTCTCTCTTGTCGTGATGTGTGTTTGGTCCTATGTATATACAGTGGGGAGAACAAGTATTTGATACACTGCCGATTTTGCAGGTTTTCCTACTTACAAAGCATGTAGAGGTCTGTAATTTTTATCATAGGTACACTTCAACTGTGAGAGACGGAATCTACAACAAAAATCCAGAAAATCACATTGTATGTATGTGATTTTTAAATAATTCATTTGCATTTTATTGCATGACATAAGTATTTGATCACCTACCAACCAGTAAGATTTCCGGCTCTCACAGACCTGTTAGTTTTTCTTTAAGAAGCCCTCTTCTTAAAAGAGGGGCTTCAGGACGACTGCACCGTATTGAGGGGAGGATGGATGGGGCCATGTATCGCGAGATCTTGGCCAACAACCTCCTTCCCTCAGTAAAAGCATTGGAGATGGGTCGTGGCTGGGTCTTCCAGCATGACAACGACCCGAAACACACAGCCAGGGCAACTAAGGAGTGGCTCCGTAAGAAGTATCTCAAGGTCCTGTAGTGGCCTAGCCAGTCTCCAGACCTGAACCCAATAGAAAATCTTTGGAGGGAGCTGAAAGTCTGTATTGCCCAGCGACAGCCCAGAAACCTTAAGGATCTGGAGAAGGTCTGTATGGAGGAGTGGGCCAAAATCCCTGCTGCAGTGTGTGCAAACCTGGTCAAGAACTACAGGAAACGTATGATCTCTGTAATTGCAAACAAAGGTTTCTGTACCAAATATTAAGTTCTGCTTTTATGATGTATAAAATACTTATGTCATACAATAAAATGCAAATTAATTACTTAAAAATCATACAATGTGATTTTCTGGATTTTTGTTTTAGATTCCGTCACTCACAGTTGAAGAGTACATATGATAAAAATTACAGACTTCTACATGCTTTGTAAGTGGGAAAACCTGCAAAATCGGCAGTGTATCAAATACTTGTTCACCCCACTGTATTTTATTTATTTTTATTTTTAATCCCAGCCCCCGCCCCCGCAGGAGGCCTTTTGCCTTTTGGTAGGCTGTTGTAAATAAGAATTTGTTCTTAACTGACTTGCCTAGTTAAATAAAGGTCAAATAAAATAAATACAAAGCCAGCGAGAGGTGGTTAGAATAGTATGGTTGGCCAAGAGTCTGTGTAACCAATAGAGAGTCAGAGTTGTGAGTGTGGGAACAAACATAGTCTGTCCCACGGTTGGGTAAACAAGCAAGTTCGTAGTCAAAAAAGCAAGCAGGAGTCATGAGGTAAATAGAATAAAGCACAAGAAAAAAATAGAACGACATTGTAAGTTCAAAGAGTTACTCACCCCAACAAGATAACTTGAGAGAGTAGCTCTCAATGAGTCCAGTAGGCTATAAAAGTCTGAGATAAAATAAATAAATAGTAGGCCTATGCTAGTTAATTAAAGTGTTTCTGAGTACCCTCACATAACAAGCTTTACAAGTTAATTAGCCTAGCTAAAATTGCGATCAGTCCAAAGTCTGCAGTGCGTGTAAGTGTGTGTGTGCTTGAGGCCAGCGAAAGCTCAGGAGAGAGGGGGGAGTATGGTGGGGGTACCTGTACCACACAGTTTACTGGAACCTTTTAGGTGGTTGTAGAATTTGAACGTCTCTTTTCTGGATTTTGATCATTAGCTAGTATCAGCGTAATTCTGCCATGCAAGCATTATTTGATGTTTACGTTGTACACTGGATTTTTCTTGCAGAATTCTGCATGCAGAGTCTCAATTTGGTGTCTTCTTTTGTGAATTCCTGGTTGGTAAGCGGCTCCAGACCTCACAACCATAAAGAGCAATGGGTTTTTTAACTGATTGAAGTATTTCGAGCCAGATCCTACTTGGTGTTTCAAATGTTATGTTCCTTTTGATTGTGTAGAAGGCCCTCTCTCTCTCTCTTTCTCTCTCTCTTTCTCTCTCAGAGCTAGATTGATAGGGCCTTTGGTTGGGTACAGGGCTGTGGGGTTGTGTGTCTGTCCACTAGCAGCTGCTTTCCCCTGTCAGGACTGGGGCTGACAGGCCTGGACAGCAGCGCTAGTGCTACATTAGCGTGTTAGCGTAGGCATACCAAGGCTACGTCGCACATGACACCCTATCCCTTTTATAGTGCACTACTTTAGACCAGGGCCCATAGTGCTTAGTGCCCTATCTAGGGAATAAGGTGCCATTTGGAATGGACACCAAGCCCTCTCAGAGTAGAGCAGCAGGCTAAGGTGCCCCCTGGACAGACAGCAGGATTAGCAATCCTATTACTGCACTGCAGCACAGTTTTTAAAAAAGTGTGACATATAGGGGATATTGAAATGAAACAAATTTGGATAAACCATATTGATGGTCCAATGAAGGACATGTATACTAATCATATGGAGACGACAGCTACAGGGATTAACCAGTATACTGTTTCCTGCAGTGTATTTTATTTTGATGTGTTGCTGCCGTTGTTGTTTTTGTTTGTTGTTCTATGACAGTGTTGTAATATTACTTTTGTCCACAAAGGCGCAGTATTGTCCCATTATTCGTTGCAAAACCATGCAACACATACTGTATCTTGAAATTAAGTTGAAAAATTCGACCCTACTCTTTTTTTTGGGGGGGGGGTTGTACGCACAGCTCTATTAAATATATTTGATAAATTCCACCACCAGATTAGGTTTATATCGAAAAAAGTCAGACATTAACTAATTTAAGCGGAACCTTACTACGTAGTGTGTGGTGTCCTACGGAAGGGATTACAGACGCGCGCTGCTATTTAGCGGAAGTGTTTCCTGTGTAAAAAATATCTCGCTAGTCGGAGCGAAAAGCATCCATATTCAACTATTGTGTGGTATTGAAAAAATACATTTTATGACACTATATCAGTAATATTGTGTATGTCACTATATTTTAAGGTATATTCGTAATCTGATTATATAGCGAGCTGTGTTTTTTGCTACGTTGACTGTTCGTCAAACTGGAAAACAACGACAGGCTAGCTAGCTAACACCTAGCCACCTAATAGCTCTGATATATCTTGGTGCTTCAGATGTTGTTTCTACGGGACGTGGGCCTCTGATTCAGGCTTTCATTATTTGGGGCATGCCATGTTAAATATGTATTAAATGTTTAACGTTGTACCCTGTAGCTAGGTGGCTAGCTAGGTCAATGCTACGTTAGCTAGCTAGTCACCTGAAATTACATTTTGAATTGTGGCCGAAGTGATTTTAATAAATGTCGTATGTTTCAGGGACAACAGTTTTAAAAGTTCAACACAAAATGGGTGAGTGAATTTTCAGCCGACATTTTTAATTTGCATGTCGCCAACATAATGGCAAAACAACTTATGGAGTGTAAATAATAGGGATAAATTACCATTCAATTGTAACGCAGTTCAACAGTCTCACTTTTTCCTCTTCCCCACTTTTTCCTCTTCCCCTCATTAGATGGCGAAGAGAAGACCTACGGTGGCTGTGAAGGCCCAGATGCCATGTATGTGAAGCTTATCTCCTCCGATGGCCATGAGTTCATAGTGAAGAGAGAACACGCCTTGACCTCAGGAACCATCAAAGCCATGTTGAGTGGACCAGGTAAGCCCTTCTCTTCAGGGACCATGAAAGCCATGTTGACTGGACCATGTTAGTGGTCCGCCGGGAGCTGGTCTAGTGGTAGAGCTGCTGCTACCGGACTACGTATGACCCTGGAGGCAGTGGTTCAGTCCTCTATTCTTCCACTCAGTTTCTCTCCTGTAACCCTTCCATCCATCTCATATTCTGATCTGCTGAGAGGGCCAGGTAAGCAGACATTCAAACTGTTGAGACAGGACAACACGTTTGATTTACATAAAGGATGCAAAGGGTGTGCGGTCGAAGAAGCCCATGATTGAAGCAGCTTTCTAGGTCAATGAATCACATACTGTATATCAATTGAACTAGCCGTACACCCGTTAAATGTTCAATCCTGTTCATAATAGGTTCAAAGTGTAGGCATTTTCTGAGCTTTCTTTAATATAATCCCAAATATTAGTTAATCCTGTTCCCAACTTTCTCAATGCTTGTAGTCCAACCGTTAATCATTTTGAATAAACAGAAATGTTACTTCTGAACCAAATCTCAGATCAATAAATCTTCATTCGATGTATCAAACAACGTATCACTTCTCCTTTTTCCAGGTCAGTTTGCAGAGAATGAAACCAACGAAGTGAACTTCAGAGAGATCCCCTCCCATGTCCTGTCCAAGGTGTGCATGTACTTCACCTACAAGGTCCGCTACACCAACAGTTCCACAGAAATACCAGAATTCCCCATCGCCCCTGAGATTGCACTGGAACTGCTCATGGCTGCAAACTTCTTGGATTGTTAACTCAAAGAAATGTAGCAACTTAAACATTTTTTTTTTAAAGATATTTGTTTTGACTATTTAACGTGTTTGCCATGTTGCTTCAGATATAAAACAAAAGTGAATGAAGAGTGCTTTGTTTAGTTTTTTTGCTACATGCTTTTATTGGTAGTAGACTTTAATTTGAATATAATAAAATGATATGGAATCAATCCTTATCTCCACAATAAAGTATGTTTGAGTGTTTTGGTGCTAAATGGCTCCCTTGTGTGATGAGCATTTACAGGTTTATATTAAATTACAACAGAATAGCTGTTGAAGAGTTCATTACACACATTTACCAGTGGGCCTGGCAGAACAGTGGTGCCTAATCGGACGGTGTTGGATGAGAAGTTGGTCTATTGGGCCAACCTTTGTGATTTTCACAGCAGGGAGTTGAGTTATTTGCTCCTGATGAGATGAACCTAACTGATTGACCCTACATAAACAGTAAAGTGTCAAAGCTTCTGAGTAGAAGTGCTGATTTAAGGGCCTCCCGGGTGGCGCAGCGGTCTAGGGCTGTGTCGCAGCCATCCGCGACCGGGAGACCAACGAGGCGGCGCGTAACTGGCCCGGCGTTGTACAGCGTTCCTCCCACCATTTGGTGCGGCTCTCGACCTTCACCTCCTGAGGCTGTACGGGAGTTGCAGCGATGGGACAAGACTGGAACTACCAACTGGGGAGAAAAAGGGGAAAAAAGTACACAAAACTAAAGAAGTGCTGATCTAGGATCAGTTTAGAGTTTTAGTTAATAATGAATGGGCAGGGGAACCTGATCATAGTCACTCTCCTTTTCCTTCTTAAACATGGATTTGTTTTCATAGGCATATCTAGCCAGATATTTCATACTGCTACATCAGCAGTCTGTTACCACTGGACACACAGGAGGAGAAACCAATCGCCCAAACTATTTGTATTGTAAGACCATATGGCAACGTTGTACTTTAAATGTGTCAACCTTCTGTGATGTAGTCTGTTGTTTCCTAGCCTTTCTCACATTTGCTAAACCAAAGCTAGTTTGTCACTATTGCAGCTGTAACTTTAGCTGCAATAGTTTCAACCTTGTCAAATTGTTTTGTAATAGCCAATGTATGTAAGAAAGTATTTCACATAGCAGGACATCAAACATCTAGTAAACGTCATTCATTGTGTGCTCAGGTTGTGTTGGACAGTTCATGGCAGTCAGTCTGTGGCACGGAGGGAATGGCTGCCACACAGGTTTGCATTATGTGGAAAAAATGCCTAAACATTTAACTAAAGTAAAGTATTATTTTCTTGAATAGTTAATGTATGAACAGAATAATTTATGACTGAGTTTTGTTTTGGATATTTTTGCCACATACTACTTTCAATAGAAACATGATCTACTTAGATACATTTGCAATAGAAACCAGTGTTTGAATTGGCTTTGAATGAATCGTAGACCTTGACCATACATATGACAAATACCTTTCGTGGGGTGTGCGATTTTATTTATACAACTGAAAGTGTGCTTGAATAAATAATGTTATATTAGTTTGTATGCATATTAGCTTTTTTCTGGATATAATGCGTCAAAAGGTACACTTTTACACATTTTAGACAACGTTTGTCTATATTGAACAAACATCATCACTATTAGGGGAAGGAGAAGAACCAACGCTAGGGAGAGGAGAAGAACCAACGCTAGGGAGAGGAGAAGAACCAACGCTAGGGGGAGGGAAAGAACCAACACTAGGGGGAGGAGAAGAACCAATGCTAGGGAGAGGAGAAGAACCAACGCTAGGGAGAGGAGAAGAACCAACGCTAGGGGGAGGAGAAGAACCAACGCTAGCGGGAGGAGAAGAACCAACGCTAGGGAGAGGAGAAGAACCAACGCTAGGGGGAGGAGAAGAACCAACGCTAGGGAGAGGAGAAGAACCAACGCTAGGGAGAGGAGAAGAACCAACGCTAGGGGGAGGGAACGAACCAACAGGCTTTGTTTTACCTCACTCTGACTGCATAGGAATCATCTCCTACAGGCTTTGTTTTACCTCACTCTGACTGCATAGGAATCATCTCCAACAGGCTTTGTTTTACCTCACTCTGACTGCATAGGAATCATCTCCAACAGGCTTTGTTTTACCTCACTCTGACTGCATAGGAATCATCTCCAACAGGCTTTGTTTTACCTCACTCTGACTGCATAGGAATCATCTCCAACAGGCTTTGTTTTATCTCACTCTGACTGCATAGGAATCATCTCCAACAGGCTTTGTTTTACCTCACTCTGACTGCATAGGAATCATCTCCTACAGGCTTTGTTTTACCTCACTCTGACTGCATAGGAATCATCTCCAACAGGCTTTGTTTTACCTCACTCTGACTGCATAGGAATCATCTCCTACAGGCTTTGTTTTACCTCACTCTGACTGCATAGGAATCATCTCCTACAGGCTTTGTTTTATCTCACTCTGAGGTCTGATGCAGTTCTACATGATATTCCTACCTTCAGTTTTCTACTTACCTAGGCCTCTTCTCACTTGTGATTGGACAAGTTCCTTGGCATCCCGCCACCAGTCCAAGTCTTCTAGGGTCTCAGGGCCTTAGGGTTCTTTCTACGCATAGAAAGAAGTTCTCGTTCTCACGCATAGAAAGAAGTTCTCAGGTGTAGAAATCGATTTGTAGTCGTAGAAGAAAAAAAACTACAGATTGCTTTCTACCCGTGACAACTTCTTGTCGTCAAATCCTTGCCAAAAGTCAGGTGACCTCAGCGCTTCCAAATATGGAGTTCTAGAAAGCGATTTTTATTCATCGCTGGCAGCCTCTCGTTCAGCCATGTTGATGCCTGCCTTTCAAAACTGCAGAAATTATAGTATGGTAACCATAATATGTTAACCATACAGTTAAAGTCGAAAGTTTACATACACCTTAGCCAAATACATTTAAACTCAGTTTTTCACAATTCCTGACATTTAATCCTAGTAAAAATTACCTGTTTTAGGTCAGTTAGGATCACTGTCAGAATAACTGTAGAGAGAATGATTTATTTCCGTTTTTATTTCCTTCATCACATTCCCAGTGGGTCAGAAGTTTACATACACTCAATTAGTATTTGGTAGCATTGCCTTTAAATTGTTTAACTTGGGTCAAACGTTTCGGGTAGCCTTCCACAAGATTCCCACAATAAGTTGGGTGAATTTTGGCCCATTCCATTACACCAGAACTGGTGTAACTGAGTCAGGTTTGTAGGCCTCCTTGCTTGCACACACTTTTTCAGTTCTGCCCACAAATGTTCTATAGGATTGAGGTCAGGGCTTTGTGATGGCCACTCCAATACCTTGACTTTGTTGTCCTTAAGCCATTTTGCCACAACTTTGGAAGTATGCTTGGGGTCATTGTCCATTCGGAAGACCCATTTGCGACCAAGCTTTAACTTGGCTTCAATACATCCAAAGTTTTTTCTTCCTCATGGTGCCATCTATTTTGTGAAGTGCACCAGTCCCTCCTGCAGCAAAGCACCCCCACAACATAATGCTGCCACTCCCGTGCTTCACGGTTGGGATGGGGTTCTTCGGCTTGCAAGCCTCATTATGGCCAAACAGTTCTATTTTTGTTTCATCAGACCAGAGGACATTTCTCCAAAAAGTATGATCTTTGTCCCCATGTGCAGTTGCAAACCGTAGTCTGGCTTTTTTATGGCGGTTTTGGAGCAGTGGCTTCTTCCTTGCTGAGCGGCCTTTCAGGTTATGTCTATATCGGACTTGTTTTACTGCGTGGTCCCATGGTGTTTATACTTGCATACTATTGTTTGTACAGATGAACATGGTACCTTCAGGCGTTTGGAAATTGCTCCCAAGCATGAACCAGACTTGTGGAGGTCTACCATTTTTTTTCTAAGGTCTTGGCTGATTTTGATTTTCCCATGATGTCAAGCAAAGAGGCACTGAATTTGAAGGTAGGCCTTGAAATACATCCATAGGTACACTTCCAATTGACTCAAATTATGTCAATTAGCCTATCAGAAGCTTCTAAAGCCATGGCATCATTTTCTGGAATTTTCCAAGCTGTTTAAAGGCACAGTCAACTTAGTGTATGTAAACTTCTACTTGACGCGATCCCGTCCGCTACTTGATGCAATCCTGTTCCCCTACTTGACACAGAAAAGAGATGTCCATGTCTTGTTGATAACACTGATGACTGTTATCGTGACCAAGTAGCACGAAGCAATGCTTGGTTGCGGATTGCAGCAGAATACAAAATATCAGGTATGTTTTCATGACAACGATATGCAGGATATTAACAAAATGTCATCAACTAAGCTAGCTAGTTAATTTGACTGTAAACTAGCAGTAGATGACTGTGAGCCAGGCGTGCAAGTATGTATAACTAATAGTATACTAGCTAGGAGCTTGTAGTGACTAGTAATATGAAATAAAGACCACATTGGTAATAATGACCTGCTTGTTGTGTGATATTCCGGTAGAGAAAGATTGCAGACAGAGGTGGAGGAGTTTGAGAGACAGGTATCAAAGAGAGAAGAGAAAGAAAATAAAAGAAGTGCCTCAAGTAGCCGCTCATGGTGCATTATGGGCATCTGGAGCTTTTTAGAACCTTTTGTGAAAGCTCATGACACGACTTCCAATTTCCCTGACACACAGAGCCAGTGAGCCAGGCTGAGAGATGATGATGTAGAAGTAGTAGGAGACCTGGCAGGAAGAGCAAGCGACACAGGATCCATTGATGATGAAGAGGTAGATGAGAGACTGGGCAAAGTAGGGATGACACAGAATGCACCAAATGTATTCCCATCTGGAGCCCAAAATATGTTTCCACTTGGATCCCCAAATGTAATTCCACTCAGGTTAACACTCAGGCCATATAATCTCCCTCACACTCGCCCACATAGGGCACACCAGTCACAGGAGATGACTCCTTTTCAGCGTAGACTGGTATCTGCCCTGGATGAAGATGAATAAGAAACTTCCAGTGAAAGCCATATGATTTATTTTAGTTATTGAATTAGTTTTACAAATAAAACTTAAGTTTTACATTTATTTCATGAAATAAATCATTCTTACTGAATTCAGTTTGTGTCAGCACAGTTTATGAATTACTTACCAAAATAATTTAAAAGTCAATGGCTATCCATTTTCCATCAACTGGTAAGTAATTTAGATGTGGTTTACTTTTTAGTGATTAAGGAAATGTACTGTTGCTATCTACATGTTATGTTTTTCTAATACGGTTAAATAATTAGGATTAGTAACCTTGACCTTTCTATGACAAAATAACAAGGATATTTAAACTTATCTGGGACACTTAATACATAGGGGCCCATGTGTTTGTCTAATTAGTTGGATTTAAAGCTTGAACTGGCTACTAGGTATGCAGTGCACCATCCATGCAGGTGAAACAAGAAACAAACAGGGTTTTAATGAAATCTCTTTGGAATGAAATGGGTAGCTCTTTAAAGAGAAGTTTTTTTACTGGAGTGTGATGGAGGAGTATCACATGTTATCCTGCCATTCAACGGCACCAGCTTCAGAGGCAAAGTACTTGGTCAGGGTTTCCCTCACTTGTTTAGCCTCCCGGGATGCGTTTTTACCTCCTGCTTGATTGAGATCCTGCAGGTCGGCTCTAGGACACCTAGAGCCGACCATGTGTGTTGGCCTCTGGGGCCCCTCACTTGCCTGGTCCTCGGATCTCCTTTTAATGTAGTTGTGGAGAACACACGTTGCTCTCACACTGAAGCCACATTTTCTGGCTTCAGTGCAATCATTCTCCTGTATATTCGCCAACAGACAGTCAGAATTCCAAAGGGACACTCCACCACCAATCTTGCCCGTGACAGCCTGTAATTAAAGATTCGGCATGGAGATCCTGGCACCTGTGGTCCTGCGTATGGCCTCATGAGGTTGGGCTTCAGGGAGAAAGCTTTGTCTGCCACGAAGACCGGAGGAACCGGTCCCAAGTCTTCAGCCCCGGGGAGTGTTTCAGGTGGTGGGAGGTCAAGTCTTCCATCGAATGGACCGGAGACAATTTTCTGCTGTAGCAGGTCGAACTGGACCCAGAAAGTAGTGATGTGTCATGCGCAAAAGATGCGGCTCTGAGAGCCGATGCTTTGTAGTGAATCAGAAGAGCCGGCTCGCATCGAGTGAGAGCCGGCTCCCAGTTTTTTTCCTTTCGCTGCGTGCTTACAGGCAGAACTTTGTTTTGATTGGTCAGCAATCGCATCGCGGCCAATCAGATGTGAGGATATGGGATCATACCATTATGTAAAAACAGAGGGGGGTGAAGTGAAGCGGCACTCCACTGCAAGTTAATGAGTCGTAACAACGTTAATAACGACACTGTCTGTCAGATAGCGGTGAGGAGAGTGTGTGAGTCGTAACTATGAGTGACACCCGAAAGAGAAGCAGCATCTGGCTCCAGTTTAAAGACAATGGAAACAACAAAGCAGAGTGCGTTCACTGCAAGATGAAAATTACTTTAAGAGCAGGTTCCACCACAAACCTGCATAGACATATGAGAACTGTCCATCCTACAGTGCAGTTAGAGGAGAGAGGGCAAGCTAGCACCCCATCTACAGATCCTGGTGTGTCTCATCCCGAAAAAACAGCAACTGCAGCAGCATCTACTGGCTTCCCCACACATGCAGGTATAACCTCTCCTACTGCAGCTCAAAGCAAAATAAGCCAGTTTATACCCAAAGTGATGACCCCATCCAAACAGCACAGCATTGATGTAGAGCTAGCTAAAATGATAGCTACTGATTTCCAACCCTTTTCAATTGTGGAGGACAGAGGTTTTAAAAGTTTTGTCAAAACTTTAAATCCCACATACACTCTTCCCAGTAGAAAAACATTGTCCCAAACAACAATACCTAAACTATATGACACAGAACGGGCATTATGGCAAGTAAGGGTGAAACAAGCTCCATCAGTTTGCCTGACAACTGACTGCTGGACCTCCAGAACAACCTGCTCTTTCATGGCTGTCACTTGCCATTTCATTGAAAATTACAAGATGACATCTTGCCTTTTGGACTGCTTTGAGTTCACAGAGAGACACACTGCAGAAAACCTAGCAGATGAGCTAGTAAGAGTGGCAAAAGAGTGGCAAGTAGAGGACAAAGTAGTGTGCTGTGTGAGTGACAATGCAGCAAACATCACCAAAGCCATAAAAATTCTTAAGTGGACCCATCACCCATGTCTGGCACATACACTAAACCTCATGATTAGAGATGCCCTAAAGGTGGTCAAACCAACCGTGGATAAGGTGAAGGCTGTTGTGGAGTTTTTCCACAAAAGCACAGTTGCAACACAGAGGCTAAAGTCCACACAGTGCCAGATGGGGATGCCTGAACTGAGGCCCAAACAAGAGTGTGCCACCAGGTGGAACTCAACATTTTATATGTTGAAACGAATTCTTGAAACAAAAGATGCCATCATCTCCACCCTGGCCCTCATCAACGCACCAGTTGATGCTCTATGTCAAGAGGAATGGGAGCTGGTGAAAGAGGTCTGCACCGTCCTGCAACCATTTGAGGAGGTGACTGTGGAAATAAGTGCAGACAGGTACCTTGGACCATTTTTTTTCACTACTACCATTCAGTCACTATTATACATTGCAGAAACAATACAGTATAATGTGCCACATATAATATGCCACATACTTTAAAAAAAGCTTCATTTTAAAAGTTGCTGTTTCTCTCCCTCAGCTATGTTTCTGCCTCACAAATGCTCCTGCTATGCAAAGGTTTGCAGCGTGTGACAGCCCAACAGACTGTAACCATGCAGAAAGGGAAAGAATTGGTTGCAGCTCTTTGTTCAGCCATGGACCGGAAATTTCTGCGTATGGGGTACAACACTGTCCACTCAGAAACCACATTATTGGATCCTAGGTTTAAAAAACTTGCATTCAATGACAACAGAGCTGTTGATGAGGCACTTCAGAGAATTAGTGCAGCAGCAAGATGCACCCCTAGCAGCCAGCCAGCTCCGCCATTAGAAGGCCAAGTGTATGAGGAACCACAAACCTCTGTTGTTTGGAGGCTTTTTGATGAAAGAGCTACAGGAGATGCTACAAGAAGAAATCCTACAGCTGATGCTATACTGGAGGTGAGGTCTTATCTTGAGGAGCCCATCATCCAACGAGCAGAAGACCCACTGAGCTGGTGGCAGGCCAAGGCCTCAGTCTTTCCACGCCTGGCGAAGGTGATGGAAGGGAGACTGTGTATTGTGGCAACATCGGTTCCTTCAGAGAGAATCTTCTCAAAAACAGGGCAGATAATCTCAGAAAGAAGAAATAGGATCAGTCCATCAAAGCTGAGGCATCTGATTTTTTTGAATGCCAATCTTCACTGAGGACATTAATACTGTTTGCTTGAGTTTGGTTCTAGTTCTGTTCTAGTTCAATTCTGTTTATTTGCTGTTTTTTTGTTGTTAATTTGTGCAAAAAAATGTTTGATTAAAATGATTAAAAACAAAAGAATGCTTTTGTAACAAAATAAATGCATAAAAACACTGCACATGAAAGGGTTTTCAACACACAAACCATTTTTTTTTTTTAAAGTTAGGGTAAAATAAAGGCCTACAAGAAAATCCTAAATTAAGAGCCGTTCAGGAGTCGAAAGAGCCGGCTCTTCTTTGGGAGCTGAGCCAAAAGAGCCGGCTCTCGGAAAAGAGCCGAACTTCCCATCACTACCAGAAAGATCTGTGCAGACAGCGACTATTGCAGCTGTCCTCCAGCATAGCGATCAAGACAACTTTACGAAGCTTGGCGTCTCTCATTTTGGTTTGTATAAATCTGCCCCATAGTCTTCCAGCTCAGCTTATTTATACTACTTATAGTGCGAAAATATAGATACAATTTGGAGGGCGTAACTGAAAATTATAAAAAGTATGTTAAGTCTTAATTTGGCTAAATCGTAATCTGAAAATGTAAAATAAACACGTATGCAATAACATTATTTAAAAAAGGAACTTTCAATTCTATCATTAATATCGCAAGATACTTTTTAGAATAAAATGGACTAAGAGTGAACAATATACGTTTCAGATGGGAACATTATTTAATAAATGATTGAGTCATTATAACCATCACTTTTATTATCACAAGAAACGTAAAAACATGGGAACATTATTTAATAATGAAACATGTAATTATAACCATCGTTATTATCACAAACGTTTTAGTATAAAACTGAAAACTACAATAGTGTCATATTATTCACATGTCGTCATATTGATGTTCTACTGAAATGTAACCTGTTTGTGGTGATGTGTTAGGGTTGTTTTGCTGTGATTTAACTTCCGGTTATGTGAACGGATTCTGGCTGCAGCGAAGACGACGCAAAGGTTGAACTATTTTTATTATTTTTATGACGTGTCCGTTTCTCAACGGAGACTTCAGCCGCTAGGGGGCCTTCCGGTTCCACTCTGCATAGCAGTGAATGACATCCGGCGCAACGTAACGCATACATTTGAATGGGAATAGGGCATTACGTACGTTGTAATGTGAACTAGGTTTAAGGGCTTTTTCAACGGGAACAGGGACATAAGGATGATATAATGCCACAGCTGGGACAGGAGTGTTGTCAGCTGTGTTGTTGGTCTGATCTCATCCTACACCTTCCCTCTACCTGTTTTATGCCTCTCCTGGGGAAACAGTTAAATACTTATGTCTCCTTAATGCTCATCGTGTGGGCAACATGAGACCTCGGATGGATTATAATAATTTACAATGTATGACATATCTTTCACATTTAGTGGTGCTTTCACACTGGCCAGATAATTCAACTATTTGGGTGATGAGCGGGTTTACACCGCCATAGTGTTGCAAATATAGAGTCATCTAGGGCTAGGGTTTCGATTATTTACGTTGTACATACTATGATTACACATATGGTTAACATATTATGGTTACCATGCTATAATTTCTGCAGCCTTGAAAGGCAGGCATCAACAGGGCTGAACGAGAGGCTGCCAGCAATGAATAAAAATCGCTTTCTAGAACTCCATATTTGGAAGCGCTGAGGTCACCTGACTTTCGGCAGGGATTTGACGACAATAACAAGATGTCACGTGTAGAAAGCAATTTGTAGTGTTTTTTTCTTCTACGACTACAAATCGCTTTCTACGTGTGAGAACTTTTTGCGGATATCTGCAAATCTTTATTGCAGTCATTTTACTTAAGGCCCTTTGAAATGACCTGCATATCTGAAGTTATAAAAACTTTCTAATGCAATATATCGATTTACAAATTCAAATCAAAAGGTGTTTGTTTGTGGATAGTGATAGTGATTTACATTTGTGGATACATTTTGCATGATATTGATCCCATACACTTAACCCTAATTTGCTCCAGGGGCACTACTACTATGGCGGACCCTGTAGAACAATGTAGGCCGTCATTGTAAATAAGAATTTGTTCTTAACTGACTTGCCTAGTTAAGTAAAGGTTAAAAATCAATCAATCATGAAAATGGCTTAGTGTGTGCTGACTGGGGTACAGTATGATAATGAGTGTGTTGGTGGGCTGTAATACAACCATCAATGTTATTCACTTTTCCACACCTAGAAGTGGTTATAATTATCTACAGGAAAATGTGTAGAGTATGAGAAACCTGTGAAAGGCCCCTTTATTTATTTTGATGCAATTACTTCAGTTTGTTTTTTTCCAATACAGTTTCTAGTCCATCAAGTGACATCAATTGAATTGCTCTGGATTCAATTCAATTCAAGCGTTTTTGGTTGCATTTTGTGTTGCTCTGCACAGTACCTTCTGGGAAGGGAAAGAATGGTCTGACTACATTTCCGCAACTCTTGCCGCAACCAGCGCGCGTTTGTTGTTTTCTGCCGCGTCAGCCATCCGCCGTGACGTAGGACGGCGTTCTGCGCTGGTGCAGGGGTTCCATCATGGCGTCGATGCAGGTAAGCGTTATGCTGACACTGATCTCTTTTTATTACATTGTTTATCTTTTCCTCTTATTTCAAGTCAGTTAACACATTTTTAAATCAGTATGGGTATATAACCAACATAGGGCTGTTTAAGATGCGAGTTGTCGTTTCAACCGTTGTTTTATAATTAACTTCATGGTTTCAACGGCTGGCTGCACCTAGTTATCACCAACAGCTAGGAAGAAGAGTTGCTAACGACGTTAGCAAACTAGCTAGTTACAGACTCTCCGTTGGACTCTGTTGCAAGTTTTTAAAAATAGTTAGCTAGCAAACTTAGCTAACAAACATAGCTACCGGTAGTTATGAGTGCAGTGACATGGCAGTGACCAACATAAGCAGGTAGTTAGCAGACTAACTAGCTGAAGTTGTTCGCTATGTCAGGTGGCTGGCTGGGTGAGCTTAGCTAGTTCTGTGTCCTGAAACCCTAACCAGCTGAAACCCTAACCAGCTGAAACCCTAACCAGCTGAAACCCTAACCAGCTGAAATCCTATCCAGCTGAAACCCTAACCAGCTGAAACCCTATCCAGCTGAAACCCTAACCAGCTGAAACCCTAACCAGCTGAAACCCTAACCAGCTGAAACCCTATCCAGCTGAAACCCTAACCCGGCAACTGGTAGTCAAAATGTTAGCTAGGTGTTATGATCATCAACACTAGAAAGCAAATAGTTGTGTAACGTTAGTTATATTACTGCTAGTGTAGAGACAGAGCTAATGCTAGTACCTGAAGCAAGGTTAAGGCGTCCGTATACATACACTGTACATACAAACGTATGTGGACAACCGTTCAAATTGGTGGATTCTGCTATTTCAGCCACACCCGTTGTTGACAGGTATGAAATCGAACACACCACCATGCAATCTCCATAGACAAACATTGGCAGTAGAATGTCCTTACTGAAGAGCTCAGTGACTTTCAACGTGGCACCGTCATAGGATGCCACTTTTCCATCAAGTCAGTTCATCAAATTTCTGCCCTGCTAGAGCTGCCCCGGTGCTATTATTATTGTGAAGTGGAAACATTTAGGAGCAACAAAGGCCCAGTCACAAAGCGGTAGGCCAACAAGCTCACAGAACGGAACCGCAGAGTGCTGAAGCCCTTAGCGTGTAAAAATCGTCTATCCTCTGTTGTAACACTCGTTGCCGAAATCCAATCTGCCTCTGGAAGCAACGTCAGTACAAAAACTGTTATTCGGGAGGTTCATGAAATGGGTTTCGATGGCCGAGCAGCTATAGGACTCTGGAGCAGTGGAAATGTGTTCTCTGGAGTGATGAAACACGCTTCACCATCTGGCAGTCCGACAGACAAATCTGTGTTTGGCAGATGTCAGGAGAACGCTACCTGCCCGAATGCATCGAAAGTAAAAAATGCAAAAACAAAACTTAAAAACGGGACGCATAGACAGCGCACGTACAGCAGTTGTACCGGTTCTTAGACTTTCTTTCAATGAGAGTGACAGATTTATGTGGGTTGCCCAAAAAGTTACATATTGCAGCTTTAATTGAAGAATCCCTTCCATAGTTACCACTCCTAGTAGGAGTAGTACTTTTGACCAATCACAGACAAAGGGGTGTAGAGTTGGGATGTTGAGTTTGTGTGTGTGAACAGCTGGAAAAAAGATAATGCCGAACACCAAAACAAATAAAACCACCACAAAATGTCATGTGTGAACTGTTCAGACTGGGAAGCATGCGAAAGGCTTTATTTAGCAGTACTCTCTACCTGTTATGAGACCTCCAGCTTGATAGATTTGTATCTTACTTGTCTATGAACACTGACAGGTCTTTAGAGATTGTATAATATCACATTTTATTTGTCAAGTGCCGAATACAACAGGTGTAGACCTTACAGTGAAATGCTTACAAGCCCTAACCAACAAGTAAAATAACAGTAGCAAGGCTATATACAGGGGATACCGGTACAGAGTTAATGTGCGGGGGGCACCGGTTAGTCAAGGTAATATGTAAATGTAGGTATAGTTAAAGTGACAATGCATAGATAATAAATAGTAGCAGCAGCGTAAAAGAGGGTTTGTGGGTGGAGGGGACACGGACAGGACACAATGCAAATAGTCCGGGTAGCCATTTGATTACCTGTTCAGGAGTCTTATGTCTTCAGAGTAGAAGCTGTTAAGGAAACTTTTGGACCTAGACTTGGTGCTCCGGTACTGCTTGCCGTGGGGTAGCAGAGAGAACAGTATGACTAGGGTGGCTTGAGTCTTTGACAGTTTTTAGGGCCTTCCTCTGACACCGCTTGGTATAGAGGTCCTGGATGGCAGGAAGCTTGGCACCAGTGATGTACTGGGCTGTACGCACTACCCTCTCTAGTGCCTTGCGGTCGGAGGCCGAGCAGTTGCAGCTGTAGACCTTTTTGAGGATCTGAGGACCCATGCCAAATCTTTTGTCTCCTGAGGGGGAATAGGCTTTGTCGTGCCCTCTTCACGACTCGTCTTGTCTGGGTTTCATCAGTTTAGCTACATGTTTCGTGTTTACAGTTTTCTTGTAAATCTGAAATTGTAATTTAGCTACAGCTTAAACATGTTTTCTTCTCTTACAGAAAAGGCTACAAAAGGAACTAATGGCTTTGCAAAATGATCCGCCCCCTGGAATGACGCTCAATGAGAAAAGTGTACAGAATGCCATCACACAGTGAGTGTACATCAGCTTGCTGAGTAATGTGCTGCTGTGGATATGCATGTCTTGCTTTGTTGCACAGGTCTATAACATTTCCCACTGGTTAATTTAATTGTGAAGAAGATAAACACACCCCAAGTACCTGCTCAATACTCAGGGTCGTCAGTATGGCTTGCTGAGTAATGTGCTGGTGTGGATATGCATGTCTTGTTTTATGGCTCTATCCGTCTTGTATAGAAGAAAACACAGAACATACATCCTAGACAGCTTGTTAACTGATGCATCTATATCATTCCCAAAGCCCTGTCCAGCATTTCTATGGTCCTCTTCAGATACACCCAGAGATAAGGAACCTGACTGCCCCTCTAGCAACAGCCATGCTGCTGGGTTGTGGAGTCAACAAGGTCATCCCGACCCAGTGACTGGTAGACTAGCTATTGTCTCGTTCCCGTGCTAGTCGGAATTAGGAAACTCAGAAATGTCAGACTTGCTTACAGGTTGTAGTTCTACACGTACCGCGTTCAACCAGTTAGCAAGTTGGACATTTCCTAGTTCCGACTAATTTTATTTTATTTTTATTTAACCTTTATTTCACTAGGCAAGTCAGTTAAGAACAAATTCTTATTTACAAAGACGGCCTACCTTTTCAACCTTGTCGGTTCGGGTATTTTAACCAGCAACCTTTGGGTTACTGGCCCAACGCTCTAACCGCTAGGCTACCTCTCGCTGAAATACGTGAACACGGCATAAAGCCCATCAGTAGAGCATCTCTAATGCACAGTGTCATTGTTCATCCTCATAACATATATTAGTGTGAGGATAGTGTAGTGTGAGGGTAGTTTAGTGTAGTGTGATATTTCACTGCAGCTAACATAGAAGGAAAAGCTGTGTACATTTGCAAATACTGTGTCAAATCATATGTGAAGAATACAACAAAGATGCAGAATCATCTGGCCAAGTTCCCTCAGCGCTCACAACAAGCAACCTCTGACAAAAGTCCCTCTACTTCTATTTGAGGAGAAAATGATGAATCAGACACCTTATCGATAGCAACAGCTCATGGTCCTCCTGGAATCAGAAGTTGTTTTGACTCAATGGAGGAACGTAGTCAGAGAAATGCTGATGAATGTCTTGCTCGAGCTGTGTATGCAACTGGTTCACCTCTGATGCTCACAGGCAATGTGTATTGGAAGAGATTTCTGAATGTTCTTCGCCCAGCATACACCCCTCCAACCAGACATGCTTTATCTACTCATTTGCTGGATGCAGAGTTCAATAGAGTTCAAGTGAAGGTCAAGCAAATCATAGAGAAAGCAGACTGTATTGCAATCATCTCTGATGGGTGGTCGAATGTTCGTGGGCAAGGAATAATTAACTACATCATCTCCACCCCTCAACCAGTATTCTACAAGAGCACAGACACAAGGGACAGCAGACACATGGGTCTCTATATTGCAGATGAGCTGAAGGCAGTCATCAATGACCTTGGACCACAGAAGGTATTTGCACTGGTGACAGACAATGCTGCGAACATGAAGGCTGCTTGGTCTAAAGTGGAGGAGTCCTACCCTCACATCACACCCATTGGCTGTGCTGCTCATGCACTGAATCTGCTCCTCAAGGACATCATGACACTGAAAACAATGGCTACTCTCTACAAGAGAGCCAAGGAAATGGTTATGTTTGTGAAGGGTCTTCAAGTTATAGCAGCAAACTACCTCACCAAGCAAAGTGAGAAGAATAAGAGCATCACATTGAAGCTGCCCAGCAACACCTGTTGGGGGGGTGGTGTTGTCATCATGTTTGACAATCTCTTGGAGGGGAAGGAGTCTCTCCAAGAAATGGCAATATCACAGTCTGCCGATATGGGCTGCCCCATCAAGAGGATCCTCCTGGATGATGTATTTTGTGAGAGACTGGTAAGCAGCCTGAACTCCTGAAACATATAGCAGTAGCAACAGACTTTTCCGTTGCCATGTCGCCGAAGACGCATCTGCTAGCCCCGGCCCGCTAGCATTCTGAACGGCGTGCCTCCCGCTCGGCTAGTGCAGTAGCGGCCACCGAACTGCTCCCTGGCTCACCTCTTGCTGGACATTATGATCACTCGGCCACACAGCTGATGCCTGCTGGACTGTTCCCTTACACGGTACCTCATTCTGTTTATCTGTTAAGCTTCAGCCTCTTCCCCCCCCCCCCCCCCCCACACCCACACCCCACACCCACACACGTGGAGACCTCAACAGGCTTAACTGGTGCCTCCAGAGATGCAACCTCTTTCATCGTTACCCAACGCCTAGGTTTACCTCCACTGAACTCACATCCTACCATATCCTTGTCTGTACATTATGCCCTGAATCCATTCTACCACGCCCAGAAATCTGCTCCTTTTATTCTCTGAGCATGCACTGGCTTCCTTTCTAAAGTCTTCAAAAGCCAAGTTAACAAACAGATCACCGACCATTTAGAATCCCACCGTACCTTCTTCGCTATGCAATCTGGTCCCCGAGCTGGTCATGGATGCACCTCAGCCATGCTCAAGGTCCTGGACGATATCATAACCGCCATCGATAAAAGACAGTACTGTGCAGCCGTCTTCATCGACCTGGCCAAGGCTTTCGACTCTGTCAATCACCGCATTCTTATCGGCAGACTCCATAGCCTTGGTTTCTCAAATGACTCACCAACTACTTCTCAGAGTTCAGTGTGTTAAATCGGAGGGCCTGTTGTCCGGACCTCTCGAAGACTCTATGGGGGTGCCACAGGGTTCAATTCTTGGGCCGACTCTATTCTCTATATATATCAATTATGTCGTTCTTGCTGCTGGTGACTCTCTGATCCACCTCTACGCAGACGACACAATTCTGTATACATCTGGCCCTTCTTTGGACACTGTTAACAAACCTCCAAACAAGTTTCAATGCTCTACAACACTCCTTCCGTGGCCTGGAAGGAGTGGTATAGCATTGCTAGGAAAACTAAATGCATGCTCTTCAATAGAACGCTGCCCGCACCCGCCAACCGGACTATCATCACTACTCTCGACGGGTCTGACTTAGAATATATGGACACCTACAAATACCTAGGTGTCTGGTTAGACTGTAAACTCTCCTTCCAGACTCACATTAGTGTAACAGTGTAGTGTGAGGGTAGTGTAACTGTAGTGTAACAGTGTAGTGTGAGGGTAGTGTAACAGTGTAGTGTGAGGGTAGTATAGTGTAGCAGTGTAGTGTGAGGGTAGTTTAACAGTGTAGTGTGAGGGTAGTATAGTGTAGCAGTGTAGTGTGAGGGTAGTTTAACAGTGTAGTGAGAGGGTAGTTTAACAGTGTAGTGTGAGGGTAGTATAGTGTAGCAGTGTAGTGTGAGGGTAGTTTAACAGTGTAATGTGAGGCTAGTGTAGCAGTGTAGTGTGAGGGTAGTTTAACAGTGTAGCGAGGGTAGTGTAGCAGTGTAGTGTGAGGGTAGTTTAACAGTGTAGTGTGAGGGTAGTTTAACAGTGTAGTGTGAGGGTAGTTTAACAGTGTAGTGTGAGGGTAGTTTAACAGTGTAGTGTGAGGGTAGTTTAACAGTGTAGTGTGAGGGTAGTTTAACAGTGTAGTGTGAGGGTAGTGTAGCAGTGTAGTGTGAGGGTAGTTTAACAGTGTAGTGTGAGGGTAGTTTAACAGTGTAATGTGAGGGTAGTGTAGCAGTGTAGTGTGAGGGTAGTGTAGCAGTGTAGTGTGAGGGTAGTATAGTGTAGTGTGAGGGTAGTTTAACAGTGTAGCGAGGTTAGTTTAACAGTGTAGTGTGAGTGTAGTGTAGTGTGAGGGTAGTTTAACAGTGTAGTGTGAGGGTAGTTTAACAGTGTAGTGTGAGGGTAGTTTAACAGTGTAGTGTGAGGGTAGTTTAACAGTGTAGTGTGAGGGTAGTGTAGCAGTGTAGTGTGAGGGTAGTATAGTGTAGCAGTGTAGTGTGAGGGTAGTGTAACAGTGTAGTGTGAGGGTAGTATAGTGTAGCAGTGTAGTGTGAGGGTAGTTTAACAGTGTAGTGAGAGGGTAGTTTAACAGTGTAGTGTGAGGGTAGTATAGTGTAGCAGTGTAGTGTGAGGGTAGTTTAACAGTGTAGCGAGGGTAGTGTAGCAGTGTAGTGTGAGGGTAGTGTAACAGTGTAGTGTGAGGGTAGTATAGTGTAGTGAGGGTAGTTTAACAGTGTAGCGAGGTTAGTTTAACAGTGTAGTGTGAGGGTAGTGTAGTGTGAGGGTAGTTTAACAGTGTAGTGTGAGGGTAGTTTAACAGTGTAGTGTGAGGGTAGTTTAACAGTGTAGTGTGAGGGTAGTTTAACAGTGTAGTGTGAGGGTAGTTTAACAGTGTAGTGTGAGGGTAGTTTAACAGTGTAGTGTGAGGGTAGTGTAGCAGTGTAGTGTGAGGGTAGTTTAACAGTGTAGCGAGGGTAGTTTAACAGTGTAGTGTGAGGGTAGTGTAACAGTGTTGTGTGAGGGTAGTATAGTGTAGCAGTGTAGTGTGAGGGTAGTTTAACAGTGTAGTGTGAGGGTAGTATAGTGTAGCAGTGTAGTGTGAGGGTAGTTTAACAGTGTAGTGAGAGGGTAGTTTAACAGTGTAGTGTGAGGGTAGTATAGTGTAGCAGTGTAGTGTGAGGGTAGTTTAACAGTGTAATGTGAGGCTAGTGTAGCAGTGTAGTGTGAGGGTAGTTTAACAGTGTAGCGAGGGTAGTGTAGCAGTGTAGTGTGAGGGTAGTGTAACAGTGTAGCGAGGTTAGTTTAACAGTGTAGTGTGAGGGTAGTGTAGTGTGAGGGTAGTTTAACAGTGTAGTGTGAGGGTAGTTTAACAGTGTAGTGTGAGGGTAGTTTAACAGTGTAGTGTGAGGGTAGTTTAACAGTGTAGTGTGAGGGTAGTGTAGCAGTGTAGTGTGAGGGTAGTTTAACAGTGTAGTGTGAGGGTAGTGTAGCAGTGTAGTGAGGGTAGTTTAACAGTGTAATGTGAGGCTAGTGTAGCAGTGTAGTGTGAGGGTAGTTTAACAGTGTAATGTGAGGCTAGTGTAGCAGTGTAGTGTGAGGGTAGTATAGTGTAGTGTGAGGGTAGTTTAACAGTGTAGCGAGGGTAGTTTAACAGTGTAGTGTGAGTGTAGTGTAGTGTGAGGGTAGTTTAACAGTGTAGTGTGAGGGTAGTTTAACAGTGTAGTGTGAGGGTAGTTTAACAGTGTAGCGAGGGTAGTTTAACAGTGTAGTGTGAGGGTAGTATAGTGTAGCAGTGTAATGTGAGGGTAGTGTAGCAGTGTAGTGTGAGGGTAGTTTAACAGTGTAGTGTGAGGGTAGTTTAACAGTGTAGTGTGAGGGTAGTTTAACAGTGTAATGTGAGGGTAGTTTAACAGTGTAGTGTGAGGGTAGTATAGTGTAGCAGTGTAGTGTGAGGGTAGTTTAACAGTGTAGTGTGAGGGTAGTATAGTGTAGCAGTGTAGTGTGAGGGTAGTTTAACAGTGTAGTGTGAGGGTAGTATAGTGTAGCAGTGTAGTGTGAGGGTAGTTTAACAGTGTAGTGTGAGGGTAGTATAGTGAAGCAGTGTAATGTGAGGGTAGTTTAACAGTGTAGTGTGAGGGTAGTATAGTGTAGCAGTGTAGTGTGAGGGTAGTTTAACAGTGTAGTGTGAGGGTAGTATAGTGTAGCAGTGTAGTGTGAGGGTAGTTTAACAGTGTAGTGAGAGGGTAGTTTAACAGTGTAGTGTGAGTGTAGTATAGTGTAGCAGTGTAGTGTGAGGGTAGTTTAACAGTGTAATGTGAGGCTAGTGTAGCAGTGTAGTGTGAGGGTAGTTTAACAGTGTAGTGTGAGGGTAGTATAGTGTAGCAGTGTAGTGTGAGGGTAGTTTAACAGTGTAGTGTGAGGGTAGTATAGTGTAGCAGTGTAGTGTGAGGGTAGTTTAACAGTGTAGTGTGAGGGTAGTATAGTGTAGCAGTGTAGTGTGAGGGTAGTTTAACAGTGTAGTGTGAGGGTAGTATAGTGAAGCAGTGTAATGTGAGGGTAGTTTAACAGTGTAGTGTGAGGGTAGTATAGTGTAGCAGTGTAGTGTGAGGGTAGTTTAACAGTGTAGTGTGAGGGTAGTGTAGTGTAGCAGTGTAGTGTGAGGGTAGTTTAACAGTGTAGTGAGAGGGTAGTTTAACAGTGTAGTGTGAGTGTAGTATAGTGTAGCAGTGTAGTGTGAGGGTAGTTTAACAGTGTAATGTGAGGCTAGTGTAGCAGTGTAGTGTGAGGGTAGTTTAACAGTGTAGCGAGGGTAGTGTAGCAGTGTGGTGTGAGGGTAGTGTAGCAGTGTAGTGTGAGGGTAGTTTAACAGTGTAGTGTGAGGGTAGTTTAACAGTGTAGTGTGAGGGTAGTTTAACAGTGTAGTGTGAGGGTAGTTTAACAGTGTAGTGTGAGGGTAGTTTAACAGTGTAGTGTGAGGGTAGTGTAGCAGTGTAGTGTGAGGGTAGTTTAACAGTGTAGTGTGAGGGTAGTGTAGCAGTGTAGTGTGAGGGTAGTTTAACAGTGTAGTGTGAGGGTAGTGTAGCAGTGTAGTGTGAGGGTAGTTTAACAGTGTAATGTGAGGCTAGTGTAGCAGTGTAGTGTGAGGGTAGTATAGTGTAGTGTGAGGGTAGTTTAACAGTGTAGCGAGGGTAGTTTAACAGTGTAGTGTGAGTGTAGTGTAGTGTGAGGGTAGTTTAACAGTGTAGTGTGAGGGTAGTTTAACAGTGTAGTGTGAGGGTAGTTTAACAGTGTAGCGTGAGGGTAGTTTAACAGTGTAGCGAGGGTAGTTTAACAGTGTAGTGTGAGGGTAGTATAGTGTAGCAGTGTAATGTGAGGGTAGTGTAGCAGTGTAGTGTGAGGGTAGTTTAACAGTGTAGTGTGAGGGTAGTTTAACAGTGTAATGTGAGGGTAGTTTAACAGTGTAGTGTGAGGGTAGTATAGTGTAGCAGTGTAGTGTGAGGGTAGTTTAACAGTGTAGTGTGAGGGTAGTATAGTGTAGCAGTGTAGTGTGAGGGTAGTTTAACAGTGTAGTGTGAGGGTAGTATAGTGTAGCAGTGTAGTGTGAGGGTAGTTTAACAGTGTATTGTGAGGGTAGTATAGTGAAGCAGTGTAATGTGAGGGTAGTTTAACAGTGTAGTGTGAGGGTAGTATAGTGTAGCAGTGTAGTGTGAGGGTAGTTTAACAGTGTAGTGTGAGGGTAGTATAGTGTAGCAGTGTAGTGTGAGGGTAGTTTAACAGTGTAGTGTGAGGGTAGTATAGTGTAGCAGTGTAGTGTGAGGGTAGTTTAACAGTGTAGTGTGAGGGTAGTATAGTGTAGCAGTGTAGTGTGAGGGTAGTTTAACAGTGTAGTGTGAGGGTAGTTTAACAGTGTAGTGTGAGGGTAGTATAACAGTGTAGTGTGAGGGTAGTTTAACAGTGTAGTGTGAGGGTAGTTTAACAGTTTAGTGTGAGGGTAGTTTAACAGTGTAGTGTGAGGGTAGACTTGTAGGGTTTGTGAAAAATAGTTAGTCAAGGTCAATGTTGTTTTGACACTAATGCATGCATGTGGTGACAGTGTTTCCTTGTGCAGTCTGGTGATTTAGCCATACAAGGGTTTGAATAGACATATCCCTCTCCTCTTGACTGTAGATGTTGGCTATAGCAGTTGTTCTGATTCATTCAAGTGTGAGAAATTGTCAGGCTCTGGCCATAGAGAAGCCTATTGCTTCTCTATAATTCTATGGTCAGAGTCTGGCAGTTCTATATGTTCTATGTCTGTGTGGTGTTGTGTGTGGGATCCCTAATTAGAGGCAGCTGCTCTGTCTGAAAAAGAGCGTCTGCTAAATGACTACTGTAGTGGCTCTGGATCAGAGTCTCTGCTAAATGACTCACTACTGTAGTGGCTCTGGATCAGAGTCTCTGCTAAATGACTCACTACTGTAGTGGCTCTGGATCAGAGTCTCTGCTAAATGACTCACTACTGTAGTGGCTCTGGATCAGAGTCTCTGCTAAATGACTCACTACTGTAGTGGCTCTGGATCAGAGTCTCTGCTAAATGACTCACTACTGTAGTGGCTCTGGATCAGAGTCTCTGCTAAATGACTCAATACTGTAGTGGCTCTGGATAAGAGTCTCTGCTAAATGACTCACTACTGTAGTGGCTCTGGATCAGAGTCTCTGCTAAATGACTCACTACTGTAGTGGCTCTGGACTCATGCAAATGCGGAAACTGAGGGGATGATGGATAGACTGAATGCTTCTGAGCAGAATGAGGTCAGTAGTAGTTTCAGCTGTTCTACAAGGAAACACCCTCATCTCATCTCCTCTCCTACAACTGAACAAAACGGGAAGGCACCTACAGTTGAAGTAGGAAGTTTACATACACTTAGGTTGAAGTCATTAAAACACATTTTTCAGATTTCACAGATTTCATGTTAACAAACTATAGTTTTGGCAAGTCGGTTAGGACATCTATTTTGTGCATGACACAAGTAATTCTTCCAACAATTGTTTACAACAGATTATTTCACTTATAATTCACTATATCACAATTCCGGTGGGTCAGAAGTTTACATACACTAAGTTGACTGTGCCTTTAAACAGCTTGGAATGTTCCAGAAAATGATGGCTTTAGAAGCTTCTGATAGGCTAATTGACATAAGTTTAGTCAATTGGAGGTGTACTTGTGGATGTATTTCAAGGTATTGGAGTGGCCATCACAAAGCCCTGACCTCAATCCTATAGAAATGGGCCAAAATTCACCCAACTTATTGTGGGAAGCTTGTGGAAGGCTACCTGAAATGTTTGACCCATGTTAAGGCAATGCTATCAAATACTAATTGACTGTATGTCAACTTCTGACCCACTGGGAATGATGAAATAAATCAAAGCTGAAATAAATAATTCTCTCTACTATTATTCTGACATTTCACATTCTTAAAATAAAGTGGTGATCCTAACTGACCTAAAACAGGGAAGTTTAACTAGGATTAAATGTCAGGAATTGTGAAAAACTGAGTTTAAATGTATTTGGCTAAGGTGTATGTAAACCTCCGACTTCAACTACCTGAATTTGTCCAAAAGTAATTTTCATTGCAAAACATTTTGCAACTGTTTGTTACGATGTGCAGTGCAGCAATGAATACACCCCAGATCTATATCTGTCAAGAATGGCATGAATCACTGGAATTACAACTTTCCAGAACCTGTTGAACTGGATCTTATTTTTGGTAGCTTGTGCTTGGCAATACTCTGCTTACCTGGCTGAATGTTTTTGTCTGCCTGTGTTGTAATGTTTACTGTAACTTTTTGATTTATTCACAGACTGACTGAAAACCACACTTGTTTTGTCCTTCTTTTAGGATTGTGTATCAGCCAGTCATCCATTTATTTGTCATGCCTCCATCTTTATTACTCTACCATTTATTTGTCATGCCTCCATCTTTATTACTCTACCATTTATTTGTCATGCCTCCATCTTTATTACTCTACCATTTATTTGTCATGCCTCCATCTTTATTACTCTACCATTTATTTGTCATGCCTCCATCTTTATTACTCTGCCATTTATTTGTCATGCCTCCATCCATCTTTATTACTCTGCCATTTATTTGTCATGCCTCCATCTTTATTACTCTACCATTTATTTGTCATGCCTCCATCTTTATTACTCTGCCATTTATTTGTCATGCCTCCATCTTTATTACTCTGCCATTTATTTGTCATGCCTCCATCTTTATTACTCTGCCATTTATTTGTCATGCCTCCATCTTTATTACTCTGCCATTTATTTGTCATGCCTACATCTTTATTACTCTGCCATTTATTTGTCATGCCTCCCTCCATCTTTATTACTCTACCAGAGTAATACAGTAATATATAATCCTTTAATATGGTATCTGTTGTGTCTTTTCTTCCAGATGGATTGTAGATATGGAAGGAGCCACGGGCACGCTCTATGAAGGAGAGAAATTTCAGCTGCTTTTCAAATTCAGTAGTCGGTATCCTTTCGATTCACCTCAGGTAAGTAGCTAGCCTAGCGCCTCTTCATTCAGTACTATAGCTACTCGCTTGCTAGCTAGCCTCGCGCTTCCTCATTGAGTACTTGATGAGTACTGTAGCTACGAGCTAGTCTAGCGCCTCATCATTGATGAGTACTGTAGCTACGAGCTAGTCTAGCGCCTCATCATTGATGAGTACTGTAGCTACGAGCTAGTCTAGCACCTCGTCATTGAGTACTGTAGCTACGAGCTAGTCTAGCACCTCGTCATTGAGTACTGTAGCTACGAGCTAGTCTAGCACCTCGTCATTGATGAGTACTGTAGCTACGAGCTAGTCTAGCACCTCGTCATTGATGAGTACTGTAGCTACGAGCTAGTCTAGCGCCTCGTCATTGAGTACTGTAGCTACGAGCTAGTCTAGCACCTCGTCATTGATGAGTACTGTAGCTACGAGCTAGTCTAGCACCTCGTCATTGAGTACTGTAGCTACGAGCTAGTCTAGCACCTCGTCATTGAGTACTGTAGCTACGAGCTAGTCTAGCACCTCGTCATTGATGAGTACTGTAGCTACGAGCTAGTCTAGCACCTCGTCATTGATGAGTACTGTAGCTACGAGCTAGTCTAGCACCTCGTCATTGATGAGTACTGTAGCTACGAGCTAGTCTAGCACCTCGTCATTGAGTACTGTAGCTACGAGCTAGTCTAGCACCTCGTCATTGATGAGTACTGTAGCTACGAGCTAGTCTAGCACCTCGTCATTGATGAGTACTGTAGCTACGAGCTAGTCTAGCGCCTCATCATTGAATACTGTAGCTACGAGCTAGTCTAGCACCTCGTCATTGATGAGTACTGTAGCTACGAGCTAGTCTAGCACCTCGTCATTGAGTACTGTAGCTACGAGCTAGTCTAGCACCTCGTCATTGATGAGTACTGTAGCTACGAGCTAGTCTAGCGCCTCGTCATTGAATACTGTAGCTACGAGCTAGTCTAGCGCCTCATCATTGATGAGTACTGTAGCTACGAGCTAGTCTAGCGCCTCGTCATTGATGAGTACTGTAGCTACGAGCTAGTCTAGCGCCTCATCATTGATGAGTACTGTAGCTACAAGCTAGCCTAGCGCCTCATCATTGATGAGTACTGTAGCTACGAGCTAGTCTAGCGCCTCATCATTGATGAGTACTGTAGCTACGAGCTAGTCTAGCACCTCGTCATTGAATACTGTAGCTACGAGCTAGTCTAGCACCTCATCATTGATGAGTACTGTAGCTACGAGCTAGTCTAGCGCCTCATCATTGATGAGTACTGTAGCTACGAGCTAGTCTAGCACCTCGTCATTGAATACTGTAGCTACGAGCTAGTCTAGCACCTCGTCATTGATGAATACTGTAGCTACGAGCTAGTCTAGCGCCTCATCATTGATGAGTACTGTAGCTACGAGCTAGTCTAGCACCTCGTCATTGAATACTGTAGCTACGAGCTAGTCTAGCACCTCGTCATTGATGAATACTGTAGCTACGAGCTAGTCTAGCACCTCGTCATTGAATACTGTAGCTACGAGCTAGTCTAGCACCTCGTCATTGAATACTGTAGCTACGAGCTAGTCTAGCACCTCGTCATTGAATACTGTAGCTACGAGCTAGTCTAGCACCTCGTCATTGATGAATAGTACTGTACAGCTTAGTGCCTATTGAATCAGCAATCTAGGACACTGTCAATGAAACAAATCTATCCATGCTCTGTGAGTACGCTGAGTGGGCATGTTGCTTAGTAACTGGTCAGAGGGTGGATATCATTCTGTAAGATTGAGAGGGTTCCAGTCTACTACGCTATTTAAAACACATTATAGAAGTACTAGACTGACTTGAGTTCAGTTAGAGGATGGATGTTAGCATGTTATCAAGCAAGGCCAGTAGCATCCAGCTGTAGATTATGCTCACTGACACCGCCTGGTCTTTTTTCAACCTGAACTCTCAACGTGTTCTAGGGCGTCACAGGGGAGAAGGACTGCCCCTGCTCATTGAAACCACTGAAGTTGAAGGCTGACCGCGTTATAGGCATTGTTATCAGAAAACAGGATCCCCCATTATAGTGAATGGAAGATAAAAATTCCCAAAGGCTGGAGCGTCGGCCTTCTCCCCCGCTCTAATTTCGCTCCAGTAGCGTTCCCTTCACCAGCTCAGGGCATGCCCGGCCCAACATGCATTTGTAGTCCACTTGTGTGCTGCTATAGCCCCTTGCTTTAGCTACTGTCACGGAGTTCACTAAATAGAGGGAGTGAGGTGATGTAGTGTCCACAACTAAAGAATCTTTGTATTATATTATTAGTAGTACTGGCATATTCCCAAGTTCAAGAAGCTTTCGTTTTTTTTTGGGGTTAATTTACCTAAAAACCTTTAGACCTACCTCTAGAAAATAGACTGTAATGATTTAATACAACTAAATGTATAGACTGTAATGATTTAATACAACTAAATGTATAGACTGTAATGATTTAATACAACTAAATGTATAGACTGTAATGATTTAATACAACTAAATGTATAGACTGTAATGATTTAATACAACTAAATGTATAGACTGTAATGATTTAATACTACTAAATGTATAGACTGTAATGATTTAATACTACTAAATGTATAGACTGTAATGATTTTAATACAACTAACAACCGTCTACCTACCTGTCTACCCGTCTGGCTCCTGACCTATTTATATGATGTTTAATACAACAAGTAGCCGTTTCATTTTTATTCAAATGCTTTGGTTTGTTTTCAATACTTCAAAACCAAATGGTAGTTCCATCTTCTTTTTTCCTCCTGGGAGCACAGAGCGGTTTTTAGCGGAACGGTTGGAAAGGTCATGGAGAGCAGGAGCGATGAGGGGGATTTCTAACCGCTCAACTCCGCTCACATTCTCTCTCTCTCTCTCTCTCCTGGTTTGAGGGGATCAGCTTATCGTGACAGTCTTATCAGCCGCATCCCTGCCTATAAATAGGAGGTCGGTACAGAGAGAATATTACATAAACAGTCAGGCTGCTACTACCAGCACATACCCCAGACCAGCACCACAGATAATTACCAGCACATACCCCAGACCAGCACCACAGATAATTACCAGCACATACCCCAGACCAGCACCACAGATAACTACCAGCACATACCCCAGACCAGCACCACAGATAACTACCAGCACATACCCCAGCACAGCACCTCAGATAACTACCAGCACATACCTCAGATAACTACCAGCACATACCCCAGCACAGCACCACATAGTCCTGATAGGAACACTTGTCATAATGGGTGTCTGTGGTCAGGACCCTGCTGCACCCGGGGGCTTTGTGTGTGCGTGAGGAACAGGGCTGCCACCACTCTGCTCTGTCTACCCTACCTGCACTCACCTACGCTGTCTACACTGCCTCAGTGATTACTGTTGTCATGTTCTGTTGCATAATTCAACAAGTGTGCCAATTGCAGGATACCCTCAGATTAAAAATCCACAGCTTGGCTCTAGGTTCCACCTCTATACATATACTCTACGTTGTTGATCAGACATAGTATCACTGTAATCCATGTTCATTTTCAGAAATTGCGTTCATTTCAGACATCTAATTTGTAAAAATGTCAACTGGATTAAATTATTACTTTTTTCAGTTTCACAAAAAATGAACATCCATCAAAATAGTTATTTCTTGTGATGTAAGTGTCGAGTCGGTGTTAAATCCCCGAGGAAACTTTAGCCTTCTCATCGATGCAACGGAGAGACATCGTCTTCCATTGAGCCCATTACAGCCATTACCGGGGTGTGTTTGACGGGTCATTATAAACACTTCCGTGTTCGTAACCTTAACCAGAAAAAAGGACCGGAAGAAGCAGTGTCACAGGAATCACAGGAGTAAAACGAACGCAATCAATCCAGCGAGATTTAAGTGATAAGTGGATTTTGCAGATGGCTGAAAAAGACAGACCCTCAGTAGGAGGTGAATGCGCGTTGCTATAACAACTCTCAAGATATGTCCATGCAGGTATTAGGTGCACGCTGTGTGTTTAAGTGTGTGTTATGATTATGGCCGGGACGAAACCAGTATCACATACTCATTATTATTGTGTCGGGAAACTAAACACAAAGTGGATTTAACGAGGAAAACAGTCCTAATGTTGGAAACAATCATTATGTTGTAAATCCAGAGTATTTTATTTATAGATTGTTCAAGCTATGGGCTATTTGACGTACAGCTGGTTTTTAAAGGACCAAAGAGTTAGACATGGAAGAAAATGGTGTGATATTGGTATCATCACAGCCCTATTTGTAATGGCGTTTAAGTTTGTGTGGCTGCCGTAAGTGTACGGATGTTCCAAAGTGCGTGTACGTGTGGCTCTTGGGTGTTTTGGAGAAGGACAAGAGAATTGCCATCACTGCACTTAAAACCCAGGAGGGTGCCACAGTTCTCCATCAATGGCAGCGTCCCACCAAAACAGGCTGACATTTCAGGCGTTCTTTTCAAATGACTCTTACACTAAAAGGGCATTATCATTTTCACAATTTCACAGTATTATTCCAACCTCATAGTTTAGAAATATACATTATATAAAACACAATAAAATCACTGCACTGGGCCTTTTTAAGTCAATTTTCTGCAATAAAAAAATAGTCTATGGAGCTGAGTTGTTTTTGCCTTTTTAAAGCTGCAATTCTATGCATTTTGCCATGGCTAATTCTGTTTTTTTATTTTTTTATAAACGTAATAACAAAATCGATTCATTTTTTTGGGAATTTTCAATTCTCACTGACTGTCTAGCTTTTATTTGTGTTTATTTGTTCTCAAAGATTATATAAAAAATATATAGCTCCATCTTTTTACATACTTTATATCTGGATTTAGTCGTTTAAGTTTACACTGAAAGCGTTCTTCTATCCCGAAAATGAATAATAAAAAATCTAAAGATTTCAAGTCCGTGCTCTGACTGGGTGCTTTAGGCCCGTTAGAAGGTGAACCTTCACCCCAGTCTGAGGTCCTGAGCGCTCTGGAGCAAGTTTTAATTAAGAATCTCTCTGTACTTTGCTCTGTTCATCTTTCCCTCGATCCTGACTAGTCTCCCAGTCCCTGCCGCTGAAAAACATTCCCACAGCATGATGCTGCCACCACCATGCTTCACCGTAGGGATGGTGCCAGGTTTCTTCCAGATGTGACGCTTGGCATTCAGGCCAAAGAGTTAAATCTTTGTTTCATCAGACCAGAGAATCTTGTGCCTTTTGGCAAACTCCAAGCGGGCTGTCGTGCCTTTTACTGAGGAGTGGCTTCTGTCTGGCCACTACCATAAAGGCCTGATCTCCACAGAGGAACTCTGGCGCTCTGTCAGAGTGACCATCAGGTTCTTGGTCACCTCCCTGACCAAGGCTCTTCTCCCCAGATTGCTGAGTTTGGCCTAGCTCTAGGAAGATCTCTGCAACTCGTTCCTTCACTTTTTTGCTGATAAAATCAACATAATTTATCAATCTCTATCCCCTGCATCCGACCTCCCAGTATCTACTCCAGCACCTATCACGGCCCCTCTTCCCCCCATCCCTCCTGATCTTCCTCCCCCACCTCCACACTGCCTCCTCTCCCAGTTTGACTCGGTCACCACTCCTGAAATCTCTAAACTCATCAGCTCTTCCAAACCCACTACCTGCTCACTTGACTCCCTCCCAACTCCACTCCTGAAGTCCTGCCTCCCCGTCCTTTGCCCCTACCTCACTAACCTCTTCAACTCCTCTCTGTCCCTTGGAACTGTCCCCTCCGCTTTCAAAACTGCCACTGTCACACCAATCCTTAAAAAACCTGGTCTGGATCCCTCTTCCCTCAACAACTACCGCCCAATTTCCAACCTTCCCTTTCTGTCTAAAACCCTGGAACGTTTAGTCGCCTCACAATTACAAACCCATCTTCATGCCAATAACCAATTTGAATCTCTCCAATCTGGTTTTCGCCCCCTCCACAGCACAGAAACCGCTCTCCTCAAAGTCCTTAACGACCTCCTCACCTCCGTTGACACTGGTTCCCTTAACATCCTTATTCTTCTCGACCTGAGTGCAGCCTTCGATACCGTGAGCCATAACATCCTGCTCACCAGACTCAAAGACCTTGGTATTGAAGGTACTGCACTCAGTTGGCTCTGTTCCTACCTTTCCAACAGATCCCACTTCATCTCTCTTCATAACCACACCTCTGCCACAGTCACCCAAGGCGTTCCCCAAGGCTCCGTACTCGGCCCCCTCCTCTTCATCATCTACATCCTCCCCCTTGGTCAGATACTCCGCCACTTCAACCTGAACTTCCATTGTTACGCCTATGACAGCCAGATCTATCTCAGCACCAAATCCCCCCACAATCCTCCCCTCTCCCACATTAACTCCTGTCTGTCAGCTATTAAAACCTGGATGCAACACAACTTCCTCAAACTCAACAGCAATAAAACAGAATTCATCCTCATAGGCTCCAAATCCACACTCAGCAAAACCAATAACCCCACTCTCACCATCGACGGCACCATTGTCTCTCCATCTCCCCAGGCTGCAACCTCGGCGTGATGTTTGATTCAACCCTCTCCCTTGAGCCCCACATCCGTCGTCATTAAAACCTCCTTCTTTCACCTCTGCAACGTCGCCAAAATAAGACCCTCACTCACACCCGCTGCTGCTGAAAGACTCATTCACGCCTTCATCTCCTCACGACTGGACTACTGCAACTCACTACTCCTTGGTATCAGCTCGACCTACATAAAAAGACTCCAACTGGTCCAGAACGCAGCCGCCCGACTCATCACCCTCTCCAAATCCTGGCACCACATCACTCCAGTCCTAAAACAACTACACTGGCTCCCCATTTCCCACCGGATCACGTACAAAATCCTGGTCCTTACCTACAAAGCCATCCATCACCTGGCCCCCTCATACCTCACTGACCTCCTCTCCCCCTACCAACCCTCACGGTCCCTCTGCATCCACAAGTCCAAGCTCCGCCATGAGATCCGCACCTCTGAGTCCCTCACCATCTTCCAGTCCCGCCTCAAGACCCATCTCTTCACCTCTGCCTATCCCTAGCCCCATGCCACTCCCATTTATATGTCTTGTTTATTTACCTCCCCTGTAAAGCGACTTTGAGTTCGTGAAAAGCGCTATACAAATTGAATTTATTATTAAGAGACTTGGTGGTTCCAAACTTCTTCCATTTAAGAATGATGGAGGCCACTGTGTTCTTGGGGACCTTCAATGCTGCAGACATTTTTTGGTATCCTTCCCCAGATCTGTGCCTCGACACAATCCTGTCTCGGAGCTGTACGGACAATTCCTTCGACCTCATGGCTCTGACCTGCACTGTCAACTGTGGGACCTTATATAGACGGGTGTCTTTCCAAATTATGTCCAATCAATTGAATTTACCACAGGTGGACTCCAAGTTGTAGAAACATCTCAAGGATGATCAATGGAAACAGGATGCACCTGAGCTCAATTTAGAGTCTCATAGCAAAGGGTCTGAATACTTATGTAAATAAGGTATATCTGTTTTTATTTTTAATAAATGTGCAAACATTTCTACAAACTTGTTTTTGCTTTGTCATTATGGGCTACTGTGTGTACATTGATTGAGGATTAAAAAAAAGGCTGTAACGTAGGAAAATGCGGAAAGAGTCAAGAGGTCTGAATACTTTCCCAATGCTCTGTAATGATACAATTCCACTCCAGCACTGTATATAGCAGATTGATCTCTCTTAAACAAGGAACATTTATTTGATTAAGTCATTATTGAGAAATGTGTCTAATCACGTTGTTGCCTTTCCATTTCAGGTAATGTTCATGGGAGAGAATATACCTGTCCATCCTCACGTTTATAGCAACGGTCACATCTGTCTTTCCATACTAACAGAAGACTGGTCGCCAGCCCTCTCAGTGCAATCAGTCTGTCTCAGCATTATCAGCATGCTCTCCAGCTGCAAAGACAAGGTAAGGGGGCGACCACAGACCCTTGGGGAATGCCAAATCATATAATACACAATTGCATTTTATTGATGGCAATTTGAATGCACAGAGATACCGTGACGAAATCCTGAGGCCCATTGTCGTGCCATTCAACTGCTGCCATCAACTCATGTTTCAGCATGGTAATGCATGGGGCCATGTCACAAGGATCTGTACACAATTCCTGGAAGCTGAAAATGTCCCAGTTCTTCCATGGTCTGCATACTCACCAGACATGTTACCCATTGAACATGTTTTGGGATGCTCTGGATTGACGTGTACGACCAACAGATGCATATCTGTATTCCCAGTCATCTGAAATCCATAGATTAGGGCCTAATTAATGTATTTTAAATGGACTGATTTCCTTATTTACTGTAACTCAGTAAAATGTTTGAAATTGTTGCATGTTGTGTTTTATTTTTGTTCAGTATACATCATTTTAAGCATGCCCCATTGACACAGCACTCAATAGTACAGAAGGGGTGTCACGGTCACTCCATGGAAGGCCCAGTGTCTGCTGGTTTTAGGTTTGTCCATTCAGTCTGTGGCCTATTAAGACCTTTAGAACCAGGTGAGGTCCAAACTACTCAGACCTTAATTCATCAATCAAGTAGAGGGATGATTTAGGAAAGGCTGAATCAGAATAAAGCTGACAGATCTCTCACTATTGAACCTCTATCTAAATGTCTGCGCTGAATCAGAATAAAGCTGACAGATCTCTGCACTATTGAACCTCAATCTAAATGTCTGCGCTGAATCAGAATAAAGCTGACAGATCTCTGCACTATTGAACCTCAATCTAAATGTCTGCGCTGAATCAGAATAAAGCTGACAGATCTCTCACTATTGAACCTCTATCTAAATGTCTGCGCTGAATCAGAATAAAGCTGACAGATCTCTGCACTATTGAACCTCAATCTAAATGTCTGCGCTGAATCAGAATAAAGCTGACAGATCTCTGCACTATTGAACCTCAATCTAAATGTCTGCGCTGAATCAGAATAAAGCTGACAGATCTCTCACTATTGAACCTCAATCTAAATGTCTGCGCTGAATCAGAATAAAGCTGACAGATCTCTCACTATTGAACCTCAATCTAAATGTCTGCGCTGAATCAGAATAAAGCTGACAGATCTCTCACTATTGAACCTCAATCTAAATGTCTGCGCTGGAGTTTTCACTGTCTGCTGTGTTTATACCAGCACTTCTCTGATGTTGTTTCTCTCTCTCTCTCTGCAGAGACGGCCCCCTGATAACTCCTTTTACGTAAGAACATGTAACAAAAATCCAAAGAAGACAAAATGGTGGTATCACGGTGAGTAGTTAGGTTACATCCCCTGTAGCCAGATATTACATAACCATGTTAATATAGGTAAACTTCACACAGATGTTATGTTTACCTATCACTATTAGAATGGTTATCCTGTCTAGTTAATGGGAATGTACATACATCCTATTAGAATGGTTATCCTGTCTAGTTAATGGGAATGTACATACATCCTATTAGAATGGTTATCCTGTCTAGTTAATGGGAATGTACATACATCCTATTAGAATGAATCAATATGCAAGCACGTTAATATCCATATCATCATGTCCATGTGTTTGATACTGAAATTGTGTGTGTGTGTGTTTGCGCGTGTGTTTAATTTCGGTGTGTATGTGCTTGCGTGCGTGCTTGTGTTTTCTTTCCCAGATGATACATGCTAGTAAACTTTGTAATAGTCCTAGAAGAAAGAAGTCCTACTGACCCACATGAAGCACTTTTTAATCATAGTCACAGAACTCTGACCTTTGACTAGAACAATGGACACCATGATGCGCTGCGCTGGAGACTCTTTTTGAACTGAATTTCCCAGAGGGCAGTTGGGTGCATTCCTTTAGCCGGTTGTAATATACAAAACGAGAAAATAAAGGAACGTTATATTGTACCAGGATTATTTTGGCAAAAAGGTTGTTATGCATCCAGCGATAAATATGGTTTTGTAGTGAGATTATTATTATTATTGTTTCCTTTTGTGTATGTTTGGGTACATTTTAAAGGTTGTCATCATGTCTTGTGTAATAATAACGGTGGATGCATGCTTGGGCATACAAAGAGACTTCAATAGGTTATTCCAGGAGGGGGATCTGAGCATCTTAATTCCAAGAAAATGCTTCATCTTTGTTTTTACTGAAATTAAATGCACTGTAAAAAAAATCTAGAGGTACAACTCAATGTTAGTTATTCCAAACATGCAGTTAACTTCTACTGTAAAACCACAAACATCACCACTTCCTGTTTTCAGGGGATATTGGGGTTTTAAATTGCTTTACTTTGAACCCTTTAATCAAGAGCAGTACTTACTCTCAGCCTTCCAAGGACAGACTTGATTTCAGAAGTAGTGGATTTGTCTGGTCTGTGTTGGCTAGAATGTTGGTACTGACCAGGTTGACACAAGAACGATGGTTAGAACTATTTCATTGATTGAAGGACTGTTACGTACCTTTTGAACAATATGGGCTGAACTCCTATAATGGTGTTTGCTAATCCATTTTGCAAATCCCAGAGGTGTATGAAAACATCACTTCCACGTAAAGCCCAGAGGTGTATGAAAACATCACTTCCACGTAAAGCCCAGCGGTGTATGAAAACATCACTTCCACGTAAAGCCCTGAAGTGTATGAAAACATCACTTCCACGTAAAGCCCAGAGGTGTATGAAAACATCACTTCCACGTAAAGCCCTGAAGTGTATGAAAACATCACTTCCACGTAAAGCCCTGAAGTGTATGAAATCATCACTTCCACGTAAAGCCCTGAAGTGTATGAAAACATCACTTCCACGTAAAGCCCAGCGGTGTATGAAAACATCACTTCCACGTAAAGCCCTGAAGTGTATGAAAACATCACTTCCACGTAAAGCCCAGCGGTGTATGAAAACATCACTTCCACGTAAAGCCCTGAAGTGTATGAAAACATCACTTCCACGTAAAGCCCTGAAGTGTATGAAAACATCACTTCCACGTAAAGCCCAGCGGTGTATGAAAACATCACTTCCATGTAAAGCCCTGAAGTGTATGAAAACATCACTTCCACGTAAAGCCCAGAGGTGTATGAAAACATCACTTCCACGTAAAGCCCTGAAGTGTATGAAAACATCACTTCCACGTAAAGCCCTGAAGTGTATGAAAACATCACTTCCACGTAAAGCCCTGAAGTGTATGAAAACATCACTTCCACGTAAAGCCCTGAAGTGTATGAAAACATCACTTCCACGTAAAGCCCTGAAGTGTATGAAAACATCACTTCCACGTAAAGCCCTGAAGTGTATGAAAACATCACTTCCACGTAAAGCCCTGAAGTGTATGAAAACATCACTTCCACGTAAAGCCCAGCGGTGTATGAAAACATCACTTCCACGTAAAGCCCTGAAGTGTATGAAAACATCACTTCCACGTAAAGCCCTGAAGTGTATGAAAACATCACTTCCACGTAAAGCCCTGAAGTGTATGAAATCATCACTTCCACGTAAAGCCCTGAAGTGTATGAAAACATCACTTCCACGTAAAGCCCTGAAGTGTATGAAAACATCACTTCCACGTAAAGCCCTGAAGTGTATGAAAACATCACTTCCACGTAAAGCCCTGAAGTGTATGAAAACATCACTTCCACGTAAAGCCCTGAAGTGTATGAAAACATCACTTCCACGTAAAGCCCTGAAGTGTATGAAATCATCACTTCCACGTAAAGCCCTGAAGTGTATGTGTGTTGTGATCCATTTGTATGATTTGTTGGTTTGGTTTGTTTTTCATGAGATTAATGCTTTAATCATCTAAAAACATTTGATTTTACGATGTTTGTCTTGATTTGTTTTTGAACTTGTTTTTCAGCTAGCTGACACTTTTAAAGGGGGAGTTGTGTATTTAATTAAAAATCTCTAGTAGTGGTGAAAGGAATAGTGTGAAAACTGTTGTAAACGACTGAGTCCCCTGGTCAGAGATTGGCTCAGGTACTTTTTCAATACGAGATCACCTCTGAGAAATATATCCTGTCAGATATTTAGCATTTTACTATATTTTCACCAAAAAGAGACCTATGTTGTGAAATTACAACGTATGAAACTATTCTATATACGTGTTAAATTGCAGACATGACGGTATTACAGAAGTTAGAAATGGGTGCGTTCATGTTTTTGTACCAATTAGTGACTATAATAGGAGTGCTTTAATACATAAGAGTTTCTCTGCAAAGTTTCTGGTCAATAGGATGTGTACAGTTTTCAACAACACAACTGCTGTTGGTCTGACGAGGTTGGTATTTTAACTGTAGAGATGCTTGCCAAGTTTATATGGACTTTTGTGCTAATTAATACCCCTGATCCAAAACAAAATTCTTAGTTTTGCAAACAAAAATGATGATATTTCAAACCAAACATAAACCCAAAAGTATTGCGCAAATATATATATATATATTGCAAGGAAATCATTTTGAAATGATGCAAACAAATGAATTCCTAATTATATATTTTTTTCTTAAACATTTAATTATATTATAACAAAACAGTTGCGGCTGCTTTGCGTGATGTATTGTCATCTCTACCTTCTTGCCCTTTGTGCTGTTGTCTGTGTCCAATAATGTTTGTACCATGTTTTGTGCTGCTACCATGTTGTGTTGCTACCATGTTGTGTTGCTACCATGTTGTGTTGCTACGTTGCTGTGTTGTCATGTGTTGCTGCCTTGCTATGTTGTTGTCTTAGGTATCTCTTTTGGTAGTGTTGTTTTGTCTCTAATTTGTTCACACATTTCAAAATGATTTCCTTGCAATATATATATGTTTTTCTCTCTACTTTTGGGTTTTATGTTTTGCTTTCCATTTTGTTCTGAACTTCTAAAGTTTTGCTTGATATTAATGGCACAAAATGTACTCCATAAGTTTAAACTGTACTGAGAAAACAACACCTTGTTACTATGGGATGGAATTAGCATTCCTCCACTGTGACTGAGGCTTGTAGGTCTTACGTCCCAAATGGCGTCCTAATCCCTGGTCAAAAGCAGTGCACTCTAAAGTGAATAATAGTGTGCCATTTGGAACGTGACCAGCCAGTGTGTTGCAGCAGCTTCTTGTCGCTTCTGACTTCCAATCACTCCATTCCTGTAGTTGTCTCCTGTCGCCATCCATTCAGAAATACTTATTCTCATCATGGGTTGTTTGTATTGTATCTGGTTCTCTTTTCCTTTCTATCTATAGAGGAGTCAAACCTCGAGTCAGTGAATGTGTTCTAGATATGTCCATGACTGTGGTACACTGGTATCTAGGAGCTGTATTTATTACTATATAAAGGCATTTATCTATTTAACCAAGTATTTCTTTTGTATGACACTGAATAAGGGTTATCTGCTGCCTGGTGTTGCCGAACAGCAGCAGGACTGAGTTGATTGTTTAAATAATACAGGGTGGCCAAATGGCACCCTAGCTCCTATATAGTGCACTACCTTTGACCAGAGTATGGGCCCTGGTCAAAAGTAGTGCACTGTATATAGGGAATAGGGTGCCATTTGGGACGCAGACACTGTCTGTCACATTATGGTGTTAGTGCAGGGACAAAAAGCCTGCATCCACAGACCATTGGACATGTTGAAAACCAGGAACGGGGATGTCAACAGGGTTTGGATGTCTCGTTTATTTTACTTTTATTTTCCTGGTTTTATTTTCCCCTTTTAATGTGGTTTGGATTCTTGGCCTGCAGATTGCTGTGATTGATCAACACCAATGGTGGTAATATTATTAACTCCATGTCAGAGGAGCCTGTTCATTTTAATAATAAAAAGCAGAGATTCACTTTTAATTCATCCTTGTCTCACACTTTGCTGATCTGATTGGATTCCATTAGGGAATAGTGAGACAGACTCAGTGTTATTATCGCACCTCACTGAGTCTGTCAGACCTTTACAGTAGATACAGTGCCTTCAGAAAGTAGTCACACCACTTTACTTTTTACACATTGTCTTACAAATTGGGATTCAAATGGGTTTAATTGTAATTTTTTGTCAACAATCTACACTAAATACTCTGTAAAAAGTGGAAGAATAATTCAAACATATGTAAAAAAAAAAAATATATATATATATATATATATATATATATATATATATATATAGTGGGAAGAACAAGTATTTGATACACTGCCGATTTTGCAGGTTTTCCTACTTACAAAGCATGTAGAGGTCTGTAATTTTTATCATAGGTACACTTCAACTGTGAGAGACGGAATCTAAAACAAAAATCCAGAAATTTTTAAATAATTAATTTGCATTTTATTGCATGACATAAGTATTTGATCACCTACCAACCAGTAAGAATTCCGGCTCTCACAGACCTGTTAGTTTTTCTTTAAGAAGCCCTCCTGTTCTCCACTCATTACCTGTATTAACTGCACCTGTTTGAACTCGTTACCTGTATAAAAGACACCTGTCCACACACTCAATCAAACAGACTCCAACCTCTCCACAATGGCCAAGACCAGATAGCTGTGTAAGGACATCAGGGATAAAATTGTAGACCTGCACAAGGCTGGGATGGGCTACAGGATAATAGGCAAGCAGCTTGGTGAGAAGGCAACAACTGTTGGCGCAATTATTAGAAAATGGAAGAAGTTCAAGATGACGGTCAATCTCCCTCGATCTGGGGCACCATGCAAGATCTCACCTCGTGGGGCATCAATGATCATGAGGAAGGTGAGGGATCAGCCCAGAACTACACGGCAGGACCTGGTCAATGACCTGAAGAGAGCTGGGACCACAGTCTCAAAGAAAACCATTAGTAACACACTACGCCGTCATGGATTAAAATCCTGCAGCGCACGCAAGGTCCCCCTGCTCAAGCCAGCGCATGTCCAGGCCCGTCTGAAGTTTGCCAATGACCATCTGGATGATCCAGAGGAGGAATGGGAGAAGGTCATGTGGTCTGATGAGACAAAAATAGAGCTTTTTGGTCTAAACTCCACTCGCCGTGTTTGGAGGAAGAAGAAGGATGAGTACAATCCCAAGAACACCATCCAAACCGTGAAGCATCGAGGTGGAAACATCATTCTTTGGGGATGCTTTTCTGCAAAGGGGACAGGATGACTGCACCGTATTGAGGGGAGGATGGATGGGGCCATGTATCGCGAGATCTTGGCCAACAACCTCCTTCCCTCAGTAAGAGCATTGAAGATGGGTCGTGGCTGGGTCTTCCAGCATGACAACGACCCGAAACACACAGCCAGGGCAACTAAGGAGTGGCTCCGTAAGAAGCATCTCAAGGTCCTGGAGTGGCCTTGCCAGTCTCCAGACCTGAACCCAATAGAAAATCTTTGGAGGGAGCTGAAAGTCCGTATTGCCCAGCGACAGCCCCGAAACCTGAAGGATCTGGATGGAGGAGTGGGCCAAAATCCCTGCTGCAGTGTGTGCAAACCTGGTCAAGAACTACAGGAAACGTATGATCTCTGTAATTGCAAACAAAGGTTTCTGTACCAAATATTAAGTTCTGCTTTTCTGATGTATCAAATACTTATGTCATGCAATAAAATGCAAATGAATTACTTAAAAATCATACAATGTGATTTTCTGGATTTCTGTTTTAGATTCCGTCTCTCACAGTTGAAGTGTACCTATGATAAAAATTAGACTTCTACATGCTTTGTAAGTGGGAAAACCTGCAAAATCGGCAGTGTATCAAATACTTGTTCTCCCCACTGTATATACATAGAAATATCTTTATTAGATAAGTATTCAACCCCCTGAGTCGGTACATGTTAATCACCTTTGTCAGCGATTACAGCTGTGAGTCTAAGAGCTTTATACACCTGGATTGTACAAAATTCTTTTAAAGATTCTTCAAGCTCTGTCAAGTTGGTTGTTGATTATTGCTAGACAGCCATTTTCAAGTCTTGCCAAACTGTAACTCGGCCACTCTGGAACATTCTATGTCGTCTTGGTAAGCAACTTTAGTGTACATTTGGCTGGTGTTTTAGGTTTTGGTTGAAAGGTGAATTTATCTCCCAGTGTCTGTTGGAAAGCTGAATGAACCAGGTTTTCCTCTAAGATTTTGCTTTGCTTAGCTCTCTTTGGTTTCTTTTTATCCCCCAAAAACTCCTTAGTCCTTGCTGATGACAAGCATACCCATAACATGATGCAGCCACCACCATGATTGAAAATAGGAAGTGGTACTCAGTGATGTGTTGTTGGATTTGATCAAACATAACGCTTTGTGTTTAGGACAAGTTAATTTCTTGAGCACATTAGTGCCTTATTGCAAACAGGATGCATGTTCTTTTCATATTTGCATTCTGTCCAGGCTTCCTTCTTTTCACTCTGTCATTTAGGTTAGTATTGTGGAGTAACTACAATGTTGTTGATCCATCCTCAGTTTTCTCCTATCACAGCCATTAAACTCTAACTGTTAAAGTCACCATTTGCGTCATGGTGAAATCCCTAAGAGGTTTCCTTCCTCTCCTGCAACTGAGTTACAAAGGACGGCTGTATCTTTGTATTGACTGGGTGTATTGATACCCCATCCAAAGTGTAATTAATAACTTCACCATGCTCAAATGGATATTCAATGTCTGCTTTTTTTTTTTACCCATCTACTAATAGGTGCCCTTTGTGAGGCATTGGAAAACATCCCTGGTCTTTCAGGTTGAATCTGTGTTTGAAATTCATTGCTTGACTGAGGGACCTTACAGATAGTACTATGTGTGGGTTAGGTACAGAGGTGAGGTAATCATTCAAAAATTGTTAACTATTATTCAGAGTGAGTCCATGCAACTTAATATGTAACTTAAATGTTTTATTAATTTGTAAAATGTTCTAAAAACACAATTCCACTTTGACATGTGTGTAGGCCAGTGAATTATTTCTGAAGGTGCTGTATACCCAATGAGGGGAATGTTATATATTGGCACCATCTGCTGGTCATGTCTAGAAAGCCACCAGGTTAAGACCAACCATTAATTTCAGCTTGACATTATTGTCAGCTAATGTCTCTGATTCACTTTTTCACCCATCAGTCCAGTAGGAGATACGTACGTCCTTTTTTATTGAAATAGCCTGCAGTTTGTTAGAATAAAATACTCTATTGATCCATTTCTCTTGCAGTCCACAGAACATTGTCTCCTGATTTGATACCAACCTCTCCGAACGACATACACACACACACAGGTTGGATCAGAGGGCAGCCAAAGGGCTGGGCTTTATAAGCAGTGTTAGGGTTTAAGTGCCTTGCTCAAGACTGAAAAGGCATGATAAGACATGTTACTTAATGTATGTCTGTGTCCTGTGAAATTAAGGACTGGCGGACCTGGATCCTTTACTGTGCAAAAGTACAAAAAACAAGTTTCTTTAAATAAACTACATGACCAAAAGTATGTGGACACGTGCTTGTCGAACATCTCATTCCAAAATCATGAACATTAATATGGAGTTGGTCTCCCCTTTGCTGCTATAACAGCCTCCACTCTTCAGGGAAGGCTTTCCACTCGATGTTGCAACATTGCTGCGGGGACTTGTTTCCATTCAGCCACAAGCATTAGTAAGCCGTCGACGTTCCAATTCACTCCAATTCCACACCAGCCGACGCTTGGTATTGAGCATGGTGATCTTAGGCTTGTGTGCGGCTGCTCGGCCATGGAAACCCATTCGATGAAGCTCCCGACGAACAGTTATTGTGCTGACGTTGCTTCCTGAGGCAGTTTGGAACTCGGTAGTGAGTGTTGCAACCAAGTACAGACTATTTTTACGCTCTTCAGCTCTCTGCTGTCTTTTTCTGTGACTGTGTGGCCTACCACTTCGCGGCTGAGATGTTGTTGCTCCTAGATGTTTCCACTTCCCAATATCAGCACTTACAGTTGACCGGGGAAGGTCTAGCAGGGCAGAAATGTGACGAACTGACTTGTTGGGAAGGTGGCATCCTATCATGATAGATAGGTAGGTACTTTATTGATCCACGAGGGGAAATGTCTTAATGGTGCCATGTTGAAAGTCACTAGCTCTTGAGTAAGGCGATTCTACTGCCAATGTTTGTCTATGGAGGTTGGATGGCTGTGTACTCAATTGTGTGTATATATATAGTATGTATAATGCAAATTCTATTTGGTAAAATGATCAACGGACCAGCACAGGCTCCACTGAAGAGATTACCTGCTCCTCAAGTCCTCCATTTACAAGGTTCTAGGTAATCATTATGCACAATCATTACGTAATCATTGTGACATATTCCAAATGGCCAATATATTCCAAATAGCCAAATTTGACATTTGAAAGTATCCTTTATGTTAGACATACAAGTTTCATGAAACAGAAACATTGCATTCTTGCTATACCACTAGTCGCTCAAAGTTTATAATTTCGAACTTGAAATAAATTACATTTGGCCTATCATGAATACGTCCCAACACAATGCAATATTAGAATCGTTCAGCTGACATTGCTATAAATAGAATAATTCCATAACATGCACGGCTAAATGAACTTGATGACTAGATTGATTGTGATGTTCTCAGCTCAGCTGTGTAAAACCTCTGGAAGCAAGACTGAACCATTCTCACTGGAGAAACGGGTGTCGTCCGAAATATCACGACTCTTCTGTCACCGCTTACCTGGCGCGTACGACCTCTTCAATCGCGACAAAGTAACATGCAATATGCAGGTGTACTTACTGTGTTCATAAATCACATTTTCGGTGTCGAATAAATAATTTAGCATGGAATTGGGATGTGGTCTGTTCCTAGATCCATCAGTTCTCTTTAGTGTTTGCCAATGTTGGAGGTGTAACTGGGGTCTGGCCCTGGACAAAGGTAAAGAAATGTCCATTTATTAGCGATATATGAATGTTCAGATGGTTCTTGTGGGTATGTGTTGTCGGGCCGGTGGTGTCGGACCGGTGGTGCAGCAGCTGCTCGGCCATGATGGAAGACGTCTAAACCGGTTAGCTAGCCTGCTAAGTGTCTAACATAATGCAGAAGAAATATGCATTCATTGAACGGATGTATGGTTACATCTGCAATATATATTTATACAGTTAAACGTTTACGGCACGTTTTGTGTCCATTTTAATGTCCATGCTCTAAAATCAGTATATATCTATATATATATATATAAATATATATAGCAGCTAGCTCTGTTATTATAGCTAGGCAGTTAGCTTGCTAATAATAACACACACACATGTTAACTTACTAGATATATATGCTGCATCTTTTTCAGGACAGCTAACTACTAGCCGTACATGAACGACTAAAGTTCTATTGAAATTGTAATGTGACGTGTTATGATCATGAATAAATGTGTAACCTCATATCGGATAGCCAAAATAAACCAAATGTTCTGATCAACTAATTACTGGATCATGTGGTAGGCCTAATTACTGCTGCATTGGCTATTCAGCTTATTATAACTCAAAGTGAAAACGTTTTATTCCATCCATCAATTATCTGATGGTTTATACCCAGATCTCATTTGATGGTTTCTACCCAAATCATTTCCATCTAAAGACTACGTGGCCCTCAGGGACCTCCAGGGCCCCTTACTGTAGCCTACACAAGGATAAGTTCAGAAAATATAAAAAGTAACACAATAAAATAACAATATCAAGGCTAAATACAGGGGGTACAGAGTCACTATGCAGGGGTACAGGTTAGTAACAAGGCTAAATACAGGGGGTACCGGTACCGAGTCACTATGCAGGGGTACAGGTTAGTAACAAGGCTAAATACAGGGGGTACTGGTACCAAGTCACTATGCAGGGGTACAGGTTAGTCAAGGTAATTTGTACATAGGGGGTAAAGTGACTATGCATAGATAATAGACAGCGAGTAGCAGCAGGGTTGGTCAATGTAAATAATCCGGGTGGCCATTTGATTAATTGTTCAGCAGTCTTATAGCTTGGGGGTAAAAGCTGTTAAGGAGCCTTTTGGTCCTAGACTTGGCGCTCCGGTACCGTTTGCCGTGCGGTAGCTGAGGGAACAGTCTATATGACGGGTGACTGAAGGCTTTGACAATTTTTCTATGTGACTGGGGTGACTGGAGGCTTTGACCATTTTTCTATGTGACTGGGGTGACTGGAGGCTTTGACCATTTTTCTATGTGACTGGGGTGACTGGAGGCTTTGACCATTTTTCTATGTGACTGGGGTGACTGGAGGCTTTGACCATTTTTCTATTTGACTGGGGTGACTGGAGGCTTTGACCATTTTTCTATGTGACTGGGGTGACTGGAGGCTTTGACCATTTTTCTATTTGACTGGGGTGACTGGAGGCTTTGACCATTTTTCTATGTGACTGGGGTGACTGGAGGCTTTGACCATTTTTAGGGCCTTACTGCAGCTACCTTGCCGTTACAGGGCCAGCACAGCTAGCATATACTACCTGTTCCATAAAGGTTCAGACCTCTTGGGAGAGACCAAGATACTATGTGTAGCTAGCTAACATGTCCGCCACTGGCCCTGCGTTGAACGGCCCTGCGTTGAACGGCCCTGCGTTGTCTCTCTCTGGCTGCGATGACTCTGTGTGCTTCGCAAATGGCATCCAAAGCAGTGCACTATATATGAAATAGGGTGCCATTTGGAACACACCCTTTCAGCGGTGCTCCCTGTTTCCTTGACGTTGAGCTTAGCAGCAGGGACATGGGCATAAAGGATCATTGTGTGGTTGCATTAACTAAACCACCATTGGATCAGAATGTGAGATAGGCTACTCCATTTGGATTCTGGTGATGTCATGTCCTGGCCCTCAGTCAGTGCTGCCATAGGCTGTAGCTTGCGTCCAAAATGACACCCTATTCCTCATACAGTGCACTTCTCTTGACCAGGACCCATAGTGCTCTGGTGAAAAGTATTGCACTATATGTGGGAAATGGGAGTGCCATTTGTGATGCAAGCCAAAGGTCACTTGACAAACAAACAAAGAGGGCTTTCATGGAGGCTTCTGTACTATGCTTATACACATACTTCTGTTCTATAGCCATACATTATTTGGCTATAGAACATACTAGATGATACATGCTAATGTGTCACAGCTCACACATGTAATTAATTTAGTGTGTTTAAACATATTTGCTGCTCTGCCAGGTATAGAGCATGGCTCAAGTGAAAGTGCAGACCTCAGCGCCCCTGGCTGGCCCTGGCCTCTCCCCCCTGTCTCCTCTCGGGGCCATGCCCAGTCCAGGACCCCTGGGTCTACAGCCCTCAGTCAATGGCCCTGGACCCACCCCCCTGTCTCCTCTCGGGGCCATGCCCAGTCCAGGACCCCTGGGTCTACAGCCCTCAGTCAATGGCCCTGGACCCACCCCCGGCTGCCCTGCTCCCTCAGCTGGGTATGGGCCCGACACCCCTGTGTCTGCCAACCCACCAGGTAGGTCTATAGCCCTCAAATTCAAATCTGGACCTTCAAAGCCGTTTCCATTGGTTTTTTTCAGGGACTGATTTAGACCTGGGACACCAGGTGGGTGCAATTTAATGATCAGGTAGAACAGAACCAACAGTACACCTGACCTCGTAGGGTAAGATCTGAATACCACTGGTCTATAGGCTAGTACTAGTTACTGCCCCTGTCTGGCTATAAAGGCCTATACAATACAATACTATAATACAATACTGCTTTATTGGACCATTTGCATGGAGGAATCCTTTTGTTGTTGTCACAGTACGTAACCTGACACACAACACGGTATATAACTACATTTTACATTTACTTCTTAGTCATTAAGCAGATGCTCTTATCCAGAGTGACAATTAGTGCATTCATCTTAAGATAGTAGCTAGGTGAGACGACAACACATCACAATCATATTAAGTCAATCTTCCTTCAACTATTAATCAGCAAAGTCAGTGTTAGTGGGAAAAGAGAAGTGCCTTTTTATTTTAGTTTACAGTATTACTTAGTAATACCTAAAGTATTGTTCTTCCATACATATCCCTTGGGTCTCCTAAAGTATTGTTCTTCCATACATATCCCTTGGGTCTCCTAAAGTATTGTTCTTCCATACATATCCCTTGGGTCTCCTAAAGTATTGTTCTTCCATACATATCCCTTGGGTCTCCTAAAGTATTGTTCTTCCATACATATCCCTTGGGTCTCCTAAAGTATTGTTCTTCCATACATACCCCTTGGGTCTCCTAAAGTATTGTTCTTCCATACATACCCCTTGGGTCTCTAGGACCAGGAGTGAAAAACACTGATGTCTCATCTCGTCCCCAAATCACTTCTCATATCGCCAATGACAATAATGACTAAGTGGTTCAGTGGTCTAAGACACTGTATCTCAGTGCTAGAGGAGTCACTACAGACAACCTGGTTCGAATCCAGGCTGTATCACAACTGGCCGTGATTGGGAGTCCCATAGGGCGGCGCACAATTGGCCCAACGTCGTCCGAGTTTGTCCGGTGTAGACCGTCATTGTAAATAAGAATATGTTCTTAACTGACTTGCCTAGTTAAATAAAGGTTAAGTAAAAAATAAAGAAATGATTAAGGGTTAATAATGTTTTATTATCATGCTGTTGTTTTTCCTTCACCATAACAATGTAATAACACATCTGTTGCAGGCCCACCCCAGGAGAACATGGCAAACCCTAAAGAGAAAACTCCTATGTGTCTGGTGAATGAGTTAGCCCGTTTTAACAGGATCCAACCGCAGTACAAGCTGCTCAACGAGAGGGGTCCTGCACACGCCAAGGTACGCAGCACTGGCCACGCGCAGTATATCACCTGCTTGGTGTTGATGAACAATGACCATTCAACATGTGGAATCGTCAGGAAATGAACAGAAAATAACCCGCTGAACACGGCCAACTCTTGTGTTGGTCTGTCTCCTAAAAACGCAGCCAACCCAATGTGTTTCACTCACGGCTGTGTTGACAGAAGGCAAATGTGATTGCAAATGTTTCTGCAATGCATCCCTATTATGGTTAAATGTCTGACTTAGTGTCTGTTCAGCAGCGTTAAATGTGATGTTTTCCCTCTCCTATCCACTGGGTGGCGCTGTGTGCAGATCTTCACAGTGCAGCTGTGTCTGGGGGAGCAGGTGTGGGAAGCGGAAGGCACCAGCATCAAGAAGGCCCAGCACTCCACCGCCTCTCTAGCCCTCAATGAGAGCCTTCTGCCCAGGCCCGCTCCTCGCTCTCCTACAGTGGACATCAACAGCAACCCAGGTTACTTTTATTTCTTAAGTGTTTTTAAGGGACAATGTACAACAAAAACGTTGTGTACCTAGAAATAATGCTTTGCACCAGATTTAGTTTATTTCAATCTGCAGTTGGAACACTCCGGGTATTCAGGCTCTCACAATACCAGGGTCCTGTTCAATGTGCACACATGATAGAAAACATTTTGAGACTGAAAACTAAAATGAAAGTTCAATAACTGTGTTCCAAAACGTTTTACAATACAATCAGTCTTAGAGAGAGAGAGTTGCTGAGGCCAGGGTTAGAGGAGGCCAGCCATATCTAAATGGTTATGTAACATCAAACAGAGTTGATGAATGAATGACATCATATCCCCCATGTACAGTATGTCCAAAGCAAATGTTGTTATTTTCATGGCTGCTTACGGGCGCCTAACCAATTGTGCTATTATGTGGGTTTTTTCGCGTTATTTGTAACTTATTTTGTACATAATGTTTCTGCCATCGTATCTTACGGCCAAAAAGAGCTTCTGGATATCAGGACAGCGATCCCTAACCTCGGATTGGACTATGATTTTTTTCTTCAACAAGCACAGGACGCACTTCAGACACCCGGCAAGGCCCAAATCCCCGTCATTGGCAGGAGAAAGAGGTGCAGGTATTGGGGACGCTGGTCGGGGTGCCTTGTAAGGATCCGCTGATGGCGAGTGGGAAATCTGCCTTTACCATCAGTATTACTAGCCAACGTACAATCATTGGACAATAAATTAGACGAGATACGATCACGAATATCCTACCAACGGGACATAAAAAACTGTAATATCTTATGTTTCACCGAGTCGTGGTTGAACGACGACATGGACACCATTCAGCTGGCGGGATACACGCTGCACCGGCTAGATAGAACAGCAGACTCCGGTAAGACGAGGGGGGCGGTCTTCTAAGGAAGTCTCTAGATTCTGCTCTCCTGAAGTAGAGTATGTCATTATAAGCTGTAGACCACACTATTTGCCAAGATCGTTTTCAACTATATTTGTTGTGGCTGTTGATTCCCCAACACAGACTGATGCTGGCACTAAGTCAGCTGTATAAGGCAATAAGCAAACAGGAAAACGCCCATCCCGAGGCGGCGCTCCTAGTGGCCGGAGACTTTAATGCAGGGAAACTTAAATCAGTTTTACCTCATTTCTACCAGCATGTTAAATGTGCAACCAGAGGGAAAAAAAACTCAAGATCACCTTTACTCCACACACAGAGACTTATACAAAGCTCTCCCTCGACCTCCATTTGGCAAATCTGACCATAATTCTATCCTCCTGATTCCTGCATACAAGAAAAAACTAAAGCAGGAAGCACCAGTGACTCAGTCATTAAAGAAGTGGTCAGATGAAGCAGATGCTAAGCTACAGGACTGTTTTGCTGCACAGACTGGAATATGTTCCAGGATTCTTCTGATGGCATTGAGTAATACAATACATCAATCACTGGCTTCATCAATGGTGCATTGATGACGTCGTCCCCACAGTGACTGTACGTACATACCCCAACCAGAAACCATGAATTACAGGCAACATCCACACTGAGCTAAAGGGTAGAGCTGCCGCCTTCAAGGAGCGGGACTCTAACCTGGACACTTATAAGAAATCCCTCTACGCCCTCAGCCGAACCATCAAACAGGCAAAGCACCAATACAGGACTAAGATTGAATCGCACGCCGATGCTTGTCGGATGTGGCAAGGCCTGCAAACTATTGCAGACTACAAAGGGAAGCAATAGAGACATGACTTTTCTTTTTTTTTTTACCCCATTTTCTTCCCAATTTCGTCATATCCAATTGGTAGTAACAGTCTTGTTAGTAAGCATTTCCCTGTAAGGTCTACACCTGTTGTATTGTTGGTTAAGGGCTTGTTAGTAAGCATTTCACTGTAAGGTCTACACCTGTTGTATTGTTGGTTAAGGGCTTGTAACTAAGCATTTCACTGTAAGGTCTACACCTGTTGTATTGTTGGTTAAGGGCTTGTAACTAAGCATTTCACTGTAAGGTCTACACCTGTTGTATTGTTGGTTAAGGGCTTGTAACTAAGCATTTCACTGTAAGGTCTACACCTGTTGTATTGTTGGTTAAGGGCTTGTAACTAAGCATTTCACTGTAAGGTCTACACCTGTTGTATTGTTGGTTAAGGGCTTGTAACTAAGCATTTCACTGTAAGGTCTACACCTGTTGTATTGTTGGTTAAGGGCTTGTAACTAAGCATTTCACTGTAAGGTCTACACCTGTTGTATTGTTGGTTAAGGGCTTGTAACTAAGCATTTCACTGTAAGGTCTACACCTGTTGTATTGTTGGTTAAGGGCTTGTAACTAAGCATTTCACTGTAAGGTCTACACCTGTTGTATTGTTGGTTAAGGGCTTGTAACTAAGCATTTCACTGTAAGGTCTACACCTGTTGTATTGTTGGTTAAGGGCTTGTAACTAAGCATTTCACTGTAAGGGGTACACCTGTTGTATTGTTGGTTAAGGGCTTGTAACTAAGCATTTCACTGTAAGGTCTACACCTGTTGTATTGTTGGTTAAGGGCTTGTAACTAAGCATTTCACTGTAAGGGCTACACCTGTTGTATTGCTGGTTAAGGGCTTGTAACTAAGCATTTCACTGTAAGGTCTACACCTGTTGTATTGTTGGTTAAGGGCTTGTAACTAAGCATTTCACTGTAAGGTCTACACCTGTTGTATTGTTGGTTAAGGGCTTGTAACTAAGCATTTCACTGTAAGGTCTACACCTGTTGTATTGTTGGTTAAGGGCTTGTAACTAAGCATTTCACTTTAAGGTCTACACCTGTTGTATTGTTGGTTAAGGGCTTGTAACTAAGCATTTCACTGTAAGGTCTACACCTGTTGTATTGTTGGTTAAGGGCTTGTAACTAAGCATTTCACTGTAAGGTCTACACCTGTTGTATTGTTGGTTAAGGGCTTGTAACTAAGCATTTCACTGTAAGGTCTACACCTGTTGTATTGTTGGTTAAGGGCTTGTAACTAAGCATTTCACTGTAAGGTCTACACCTGTTGTATTGTTGGTTAAGGGCTTGTAACTAAGCATTTCACTGTAAGGTCTACACCTGTTGTATTGTTGGTTAAGGGCTTGTAACTAAGCATTTCACTGTAAGGTCTACACCTGTTGTATTGTTGGTTAAGGGCTTGTAACTAAGCATTTCACTGTAAGGTCTACACCTGTTGTATTGTTGGTTAAGGGCTTGTAACTAAGCATTTCACTGTAAGGTCTACACCTGTTGTATTGTTGGTTAAGGGCTTGTAACTAAGCATTTCACTGTAAGGTCTACACCTGTTGTATTGTTGGTTAAGGGCTTGTAACTAAGCATTTCACTGTAAGGGGTACACCTGTTGTATTGTTGGTTAAGGGCTTGTAACTAAGCATTTCACTGTAAGGTCTACACCTGTTGTATTGCTGGTTAAGGGCTTGTAACTAAGCATTTCACTGTAAGGTCTACACCTGTTGTATTGTTGGTTAAGGGCTTGTAACTAAGCATTTCACTGTAAGGTCTACACCTGTTGTATTGTTGGTTAAGGGCTTGTAACTAAGCATTTCACTGTAAGGTCTACACCTGTTGTATTGTTGGTTAAGGGCTTGTAACTAAGCATTTCACTTTAAGGTCTACACCTGTTGTATTGTTGGTTAAGGGCTTGTAACTAAGCATTTCACTGTAAGGTCTACACCTGTTGTATTGTTGGTTAAGGGCTTGTAACTAAGCATTTCACTGTAAGGTCTACACCTGTTGTATTGTTGGTTAAGGGCTTGTAACTAAGCATTTCACTGTAAGGTCTACACCTGTTGTATTGTTGGTTAAGGGCTTGTAACTAAGCATTTCACTGTAAGGTCTACACCTGTTGTATTGTTGGTTAAGGGCTTGTAACTAAGCATTTCACTGTAAGGTCTACACCTGTTGTATTGTTGGTTAAGGGCTTGTAACTAAGCATTTCACTGTAAGGTCTACACCTGTTGTATTGTTGGTTAAGGGCTTGTTAGTAAGCATTTCACTGTAAGGTCTACACCTGTTGTATTGTTGGTTAAGGGCTTGTAACTAATCATTTCACTGTAAGGTCTACACCTGTTGTATTGTTGGTTAAGGGCTTGTAACTAAGCATTTCACTGTAAGGTCTACACCTGTTGTATTGTTGGTTAAGGGCTTGTAACTAAGCATTTCACTGTAAGGTCTACACCTGTTGTATTCGGCGCACGTGACAAATAAACTTTGATTAGATGTTTTGAAATGGAACCATGTTCCCTATATAGTGCACTACGTTTGACCATGGGAATAAGGGTTCCATTTGGAGCGCAGACCATGTTTATGTTGTCAATGGTAACGCTAATATTGGTAATAGATTCATCTGATGTAACTGATGTCATCCAATTATTGGTTTCTTTACGGATGTTCCAATACAGAGTCAGTTGGTAACCGTAGTGATGACACACTTTACGTTTAATTGCCAGTGAATAACCAGATTGTCTTTACCCCAACCCCCCCCCTCTCTCTCACCTCTCTCTTTCTCCCCCACTCTGCCTCTCTCTCATCTCTCTCCCCCCCACTCTGCCTCTCTCTCACCTCTCTCTCCCCCGCCCACTCTTCCTCCACCCCTTTCTCTCCCTCCATCCCTCTCCCCTCTTGTAGGCAGTATCACCCCTACGGTGGAGCTGAATGGTTTGGCTATGAAGAGAGGTGAGCCAGCCATCTACCGGCCACTGGACCCCAAGCCCATGCCCAACTACCGAGCCAACTACAACTTCAGGGGCATGTTCAACCAAAGGTGAGACAGACCACCTCACACCAAACCGTTGTTTGTTTCTTCATTGATACATTGCATTTTATCATATAGCAGACTCTCTTATCCAGAGCGACTTACAGTTAGTGCATTCATCTTAAGATAGCTAGATGAGACAACCATATGTTATAGTTCGTACATTTGACTTCAAAGTAACTATCAGCAAAGTCAGGGCTCATTACTTAATTCTCTCTAAGCAACAGATAAACACAGGTTGCCTCTCTGGTTCCAAAGTTGACATATTGTCAGATGCCTTATAGATGCCAACAGAAGAACCTATACATTAACCAGAGCCCTTTGATTTAGACGGGACTACTCGTTCTGAATGAAGGAATGAAGGAACGAACAAGTGGTCTCTTGTCCAATGTGCCAACCTGTCTTCAGAAATAAGTGTAACGCATGCATAACCTGTCCCACATAGTTATCCTATATGGAATCATTTTCACATGATGCAAACACAGTGTGTATTCCAGCCATATGTCTTCCAGTGCTATGGTATAAGAAACTAAACTCCATTGATCAGCAAGAAATACTAAAATAAATAATACAAATACTGAGCTATGTTGTTTTTTATTTTTTATTTTTTTATTTTATACTAATACAATAAATAGATTTAGTTTAAGTAATTTAAAGTGATCTCAAAAATATAGGGGTAAAAATGATTGGATCCCCTGTTTTCAATACTCTTGCACCCTCCCCTTGCAAGGATAACAACACTGAGCCTTTTACTAAAATGTTTTATGAGATTGAAGAACACATACAGAATCTTTCCAGATCCTTAATATACTTTGTCTGCGCTTATAGACCTCCCTCTTCAATTCAAACCACAGGTTTTCACTGGGGTTCAGGTCCGGAGACTGAGATGCAAAATGTTGATTTTGTTGTCAATTAGCCATTTCACTTGCGGCCAAGTTTCAGCCTTCTGGCAGAGGAAACCAGGATTTTGGCAAAAATGTCCTGGTACGGGACTCCCTAGTGGCACAGCGGTCTAAGGCACTGCATCGCAGTGGTTGAGGCGTCACTACAGACCCGGGTTCGATCCCAGGCTGTGTCACAACCAGCCGTGACTGGGAGTCCAATGGGCCCAGCATCGTCCGGTTCAGCAGAGAGTTTGGCCGGGGGCTTTACTTGTCTCATCGCACTCTAGCGACTCCTTGTGGCGGGCCGGGTGCCTGCAGGCTCATTTTGGTCGTCAGTTGAACGTTGTTTCCTCTTGCACATTGGTGCGGCTGGCTTCCGGGTTAAGCGGGCGGGTGTTAAGAAGCTAAAAGGCGCGGTTTGTCGTGTCATGTTTCGGAGGACACATTAGTTGACCTTTGCCTCTCCCGAGGCCATTAGGGAGTTGCAGCGATGAGACAAGATCGCAGTTGGATATCAAGGAGGGTTCATGATGCCGTTGACCTTAACAAGGACCAGAGGAAGCAAAATAGCCCAATAACGTCAAAGTTGTACAGAACGTCAAAATGTTTTACACTAGGGATGAGGTATGTTCTGCATATGCATTGTTCTTTCGAAGGCCCAACCCACCGCTGGTGTGCATGGCCAAACAGATTTATTTTCATGTCATCTGACCATAGCACCAGTTTGATAAACGGCATTGGCATTTGGATTGGAACTGGTGGTCAGATTACGTGAAAATAGAGCCATGCACACCAGCGGTGGGTTGGGCCTTCAAAAGAACAATGCATATGCAGAACATACCTCATCCCTAGTGTAAAATACAGTGCTGGATCTTTGACTTTATTATGGGGCTGTTTTCTTCCACCTCCAACAAGTGCAAGCGTGTAACAGTATGGGCTGTGTTCAGGCCCATGTTGCTGTGTGTTGATGGGTCAGGATCAGGACCAGGATCCTCCTTTCATCCCTGTGAACCAGATGTGTCGGTCGGGGCATTTGTAACGTCAGGACGTTAGCGGGTGTTTTCTAAACAGATGAAAGCTTGACCCTCATGAAGTCTGCCTGCTCTCCGTCTCTGTCAACTCCCCTTCTCCTTCAGCAGAGTCATCTCCAGTATTTCCAAACTTCCATAAAAGCGCCAGCGGTTCTGGATTAATGATCCCCCTCCCCGCGCTGGAATGCAGAGAGGGTAGAGAGGCCATCTTACCTTATTTAGTTCAGACACAGACTCCTCTCCCCTTGTCACTTCCAGGTACAATTGAAGTCAGAAGTTTAATCCTAGTAAAAATTCCCTTTCTTAGGTCAGTTAGGATCACCACTTTATTTTAAGAATGTGAAATGTCAGAATAATAGTAGAGAGAATTATTTATTTCAGCTTGAATTTTGGCCCGTTCCTCCTGACAGAACTGGTGTAACTGAGTCAGGTTTTGTAGGCCTCCTTGCTCGCCAACACTTTTTCAGTTCTGCCCACAAATGTTCTATAGGATTGAGGTCAGGGCTTTGTGATGGCCACTCCAATACCTTGTTGTCCTTAAGACATTTTGCCACAACTTTGGAAGTATGATTGGGATCATTGTCCATTTGGAAGATCCATTTGCGAACAAGCTTTAACTTCCTGACTGATGTCTTGAGATGTTGCTTCAATATATCCACATAATTTTCCTTCCTCATGATGCCATCTATTTTGTGAAGTGCACCAGTCCCTCCTGCAGCAAAGCACCCCCACAACATGATGCTGCCACCCCCGTGCTTCACGGTTGGGATGGTGTTCTTCAGCTTGCAAGCTTCCCCCTTTTTCCTCCAAACATAATGATGGCCATTATGGCCAAACATTTCAATTTTTGTTTCATCAGACCAGAGGACATTTCTCCAAAAAGTACGATCTTTGTCCCCATGTGCAGTTGCAAACCGTAGTCTGGCTTTTTATGGCGGTTTTGAAATAATCTGTCTGTAAACAATTGTTGGAAGAATTACTTGTGTCATGTACAAAGTAGATGTCCTAACCGACTTGCCAAAACTATAGTTTAACATAAAATCTGTGGAGTCGTTGAAAAATGTGTTTTAATGACTTCAACCTAAGTGTACGTAAACTTCCTACTTCAACTGTAGATAGCTCTCTCTCTCTCTCTCTCTCTCTCTCTCTCTCTCTCTCTCTCTCTCTGTCTCGCTCGGTCTCTCGCTCTCTCGCTCTGTGTCTCTCTCTCGCTCTCTCTCTCGCTCTGTGTCTCTCTCTCTCGCTCTGTGTCTCTCTCGCTCTGTATCTCTCTCTCTCGCTCTGTGTCTCTCTCGCTCTGTCTCTCTCTCTCTCGCTCTGTGTCTCTCTCGCTCTGTCTCTCTCTCGCTCTGTCTCTCTCTCTCTCTCTCTCTCGCTCTGTGTGTCTCTCTCTCTCTCTCTCTCTCTCTCGCTCTGTGTGTCTCTCTCTCTCTCTCTCTCTCTCGCTCTGTGTGTCTCTTTCTCTCTCTCTCTCTCTCGCTCGGTCTCTCGCTCTCTCGCTCTCTCTCTCTCTCGCTCTGTGTCTCTCTCTCTCGCTCTCTCTCTCTCGCTCTGTCTCTGTCTCTCTCTCTCTCTCTCTCTGTCTCTCTCTCTCTCGCTCTGTGTCTCTCTCTCTCTCGCTCTGTGTCTCTCTCTCTCTCTGTCTCTCTGGAGGTCAGGGTGTTCTCTTTCTCTTCTAGTGTTTTCTCTTCCTGTCATCCTGATGTCAAGCTGCATGGAAGGAATGTGACATGAGGAGGAAATCCTCTTCTGACATGTTGAAGCGTTCATCTTAATGACAATCCAAGTATCAGAATCAAACAGGGTCTGCAAGGAAGTTGAAATCTTATTTAGTATTTGTTGTTCGTCATCCTCGTATGGTAATAATGTTTCCTTGAAATAATAAATGATTGTCATCACTAGAGGGCAGTGCTGCCTAATGTAATACTTGCTTGTGTAAGGAAGGGGATTGTGCAACCATTTTGTAACATGTTGTCATGGATAGTGATACAGGTGGTAGGCTACAAGTTGTCTTCTGTCTGACTGTGTGTAAAGTATTGGTCCTTACAGGGATGCATGGTCCATAGAGAACCATTGAAAGTAACTAACTCACAACATGAACAACCACTGAAAGTAACTAACTCACAACATGAACAACCACTGAAAGTAACTAACTCACAACATGAACAACCACTGAAAGTAACTAACTCACAACATGAACAACCACTGAAAGTAACTAACTCACAACATGAACAACCACTGAAATGAACTGTTGGATAATCAGTGAACATAGACTGTAAAGCACTGAAGTCTATAACCTATTTCTTGGATGGCTTAAGTCTTTATACTGACTGAGAAGAGAAAGCTGTCTGGCTTCTATCTCACATACATTGATGTGTGGAAGAAACAACATCAGGTGATTGAAGGAAGGAAGGGGGAGAGAGAAGAATATTAGTAAGAGGTCTTTCCTCCTGCCTATCTGTCTGCGCCATCCATCTTGGTCTAGAGCAGTAAGACTTCAAGGAGTCATAGCATCTCAGCTCCTGTTGTCTTTACATCATTTTGGTGCAGAGACCCACTGTCTTGGGAGAGTAGTGGGAGGAGAGAGGGGCAATGATAGTTTAGGGAGGGAGGGAGGGAGGGAGGGAGGGGGGAGGGGGGCGGCGAGATGGCTGTTGGCGGAGGGGTAAGAGCCGTGTTGGCGGAGGGGTAAGAGCCGTGTTGGCGGAGGGGTAAGAGCCGTGTTGGCGGAGGGTAAGAGCCGTGTTGGCGGAGGAGGGGTAAGAGCCGTGTTGGCGGAGGAGGGGTAAGAGTGTGTTGATGGAACATGTTATCATTAAGAGGCCAGTCATACCCTGATCCATCATCTTTATCATCGCCATAGAGAACAGTATTGATTATCACAGAAAGGACCATGATGGGGGAAATGCTAATTAAGTGAAGCTGCTAGTTCACAGTGGTCGTAATTAATCTTCTGTATGCTTAATTTACCTGTGCCTGGGCATCATTTCTCATCTGCTATGTCACCCTCTTAATCAACGGGTCAACTGTTATCACTCAGAGAGAGTATTCATGGTTCCCAAGCGTATAGAGACCAGATGCAGAAACATGATTATTAATATAATATATGTTGGACAACTGTCGTGATCCAGGTGGAAATGTGTTTCTTTATTCAGAGTACATATTGATCATCTTAATTCAGAGTACATATTGATCATCTTAATTCAGAGTACATATTGATCATCTTAATTCAGAGTACATATTGATCATCTTAATTCAGAGTACATATTGATCATCTTAATTCAGAGTACATATTGATCATCTTAATTCAGAGTACATATTGATCATCTTAATTCAGAGTACATATTGAAGTTGTCAATAGAGTTTAGTAATAGGTTAGGTATTTCATAACCTTCCATGTCTGTATAACAGCCATCATTGGCATCATAAAGAAACCTAGTTTAATCATTGTACTGTGGTGTCATTCTATCCTGGTGTCTCCTCTGTCATCATTGGAACAGCAACTGATTCTGATGTGTCATTCCGGAGCTTCCACAGTGTTCCCACGGCGTTCCCCCAGCCTTCCCCACAGCGTTCCCCCCCAGCCTTGCCTCCGGTGTTGCCAGCATTCCTCTCCCCCTCTGGGAGCCACCACGCCTGCTTCCTGCATTCCATCTGGGTCATAATTTGGATGGCCTTTCTTTGGTGGAACAGAGTAGAGTGGAGCAAATCCATCCCTCCCTCCCTCCATCCCTCCAACCTTCCAAGCTGATTTGGGTATGACTGTAACATTATGTCAGCTGGAATAACATCCTCTGTAATCGTCCTACAGGTGCTCTCCCTTCTCTCCAGTCCACTGACATTTCCTGCTCCTATCTGATCCTTCTCATACCGACTGAGGCTGATCCTTCTCATACCGACTGAGGCTGATCCTTCTCATACCGACTGAGGCTGATCCTTCTCATACCGACTGAGGCTGATCCTTCTCATACCGACTGAGGCTGATCCTTCTCATACCGACTGAGGCTGATCCTTCTCATACCGACTGAGGCTGATCCTTCTCATACCGACTGAGGCTGATCCTTCTCATACCGACTGAGGCTGATCCTTCTCATACCGACTGAGGCTGATCCTTCTCATACCGACTGAGGCTGATCCTTCTCATACCGACTGAGGCTGATCCTTCTCATACCGACTGAGGCTGATCCTTCTCATACCGACTGAGGCTGATCCTTCTCATACCGACTGAGGCTGATCCTTCTCATACCGACTGAGGCTGATCCTTCTCATACCGACTGAGGCTGATCCTTCTCATACCGACTGAGGCTGATCCTTCTCATACCGACTGAGGCTGATCCTTCTCATACCGACTGAGGCTGATCCTTCTCATACCGACTGAGGCTGATCCTTCTCATACCGACTGAGGCTGATCCTTCTCATACCGACTGAGGCTGATCCTTCTCATACCGACTGAGGCTGATCCTTCTCATACCGACTGAGGCTGATCCTTCTCATACCGACTGAGGCTGATCCTTCTCATACTGACTGAGGCTGATCCTTCTCATACTGACTGAGGCTGATCCTTCTCATACTGACTGAGGCTGATCCTTCTCATACCGACTGAGGCTGATCCTTCTCATACTGACTGAGGCTGATCCTTCTCATACTGACTGAGGCTGATCCTTCTCATACTGACTGAGGCTGATCCTTCTCATACCGACTGAGGCTGATCCTTCTCATACCGACTGAGGCTGATCCTTCTCATACCGACTGAGGCTGATCCTTCTCATACCGACTGAGGCTGATCCTTCTCATACCGACTGAGGCTGATCCTTCTCATACCGACTGAGGCTGATCCTTCTCATACCGACTGAGGCTGATCCTTCTCATACCGACTGAGGCTGATCCTTCTCATACCGACTGAGGCTGATCCTTCTCATACCGACTGAGGCTGATCCTTCTCATACCGACTGAGGCTGATCCTTCTCATACCGACTGAGGCTGATCCTTCTCATACCGACTGAGGCTGATCCTTCTCATACCGACTGAGGCTGATCCTTCTCATACCGACTGAGGCTGATCCTTCTCATACCGACTGAGGCTGATCCTTCTCATACCGACTGAGGCTGATCCTTCTCATACCGACTGAGGCTGATCCTTCTCATACCGACTGAGGCTGATCCTTCTCATACCGACTGAGGCTGATCCTTCTCATACCGACTGAGGCTGATCCTTCTCATACCGACTGAGGCTGATCCTTCTCATACCGACTGAGGCTGATCCTTCTCATACCGACTGAGGCTGATCCTTCTCATACCGACTGAGGCTGATCCTTCTCATACCGACTGAGGCTGATCCTTCTCATACCGACTGAGGCTGATCCTTCTCATACCGACTGAGGCTGATCCTTCTCATACCGACTGAGGCTGATCCTTCTCATACCGACTGAGGCTGATCCTTCTCATACCGACTGAGGCTGATCCTTCTCATACCGACTGAGGCTGATCCTTCTCATACCGACTGAGGCTGATCCTTCTCATACCGACTGAGGCTGATCCTTCTCATACCGACTGAGGCTGATCCTTCTCATACCGACTGAGGCTGATCCTTCTCATACCGACTGAGGCTGATCCTTCTCATACCGACTGAGGCTGATCCTTCTCATACCGACTGAGGCTGATCCTTCTCATACCGACTGAGGCTGATCCTTCTCATACCGACTGAGGCTGATCCTTCTCATACCGACTGATTCCCAAATGACACCCTATTATTTCCTATATAGAGCACTATGGGCTTTGGTCAAATGTAGTGCAATATATAGGCTACCATTTGGGACGTAGACTGTTGGTGCGGCGAGAGGGTATTCCGTATTTTCCCATTCGAAAAACGGAGCGGAACAGTGGAGGATAGGGTTGCCTCTCTACGGACCGAGGATCCATGATGCCGGCCACATCCCAGCACGCGGCGGATCTGGGAACGTGCGTCAGCGGCCCACTGACATCAGATCACTCTTATTATCATAGTGATTATAGAGTAGTGGAACTGAGGAGAACACTCACAGGCCAGATAGTGGGATCTAAATGGAGCGACTGATGGAGAGTTCCGTTATGGTATTCAGCTATTCATCATGTTTGATGTTTATTTAATGTTGCTGACCTTTCATTCCACATGGCAGAGCCAGGATTGTTTCAGACAGATAACAGCCATGTAGAGCTAAATCAAATAAACTATGTTGTTTTATTCTGTTGCATGTAAGGTAGAATGATAATTATATATTAGTCTTTGTGCCTGGAGATAGGATGGTTGTTGATTAGAAAGACATAAAAGCAGTGTCCGTCCGTCCGTCCGTCCGTCCATCCATCCATCCATCCATCCCTCCCTCCCTCTGGCTGTTCTATTTCCTAAACCTTCTGATGCTTGAACTTTTGACTCAACAACAATGACTTGTTCTATAATCTTTTGTACTTTCCTCGGCTCAGCCGTTGACTCTCTGACTTTATTAACAGCCAGTGTGATTCCTAGTCCCTCTGTATTGAGCCAGTGTGATTCCTAGTCCCTCTGTATTGAGCCAGTGTGATTCCTAGTCCCTCTGTATTGAGCCAGTGCGATTCCTAGTCCTTCTGTATTGAGCCAGTGCGATTCCTAGTTCCTCTGTATTGAGCCAGTGCGATTCCTAGTTCCTCTGTATTGAGCCAGTGCGATTCCTAGTTCCTCTGTATTGAGCCAGTGCGATTCCTAGTTCCTCTGTATTGAGCCAGTGCGATTCCTAGTTCCTCTGTATTGAGCCAGTGCGATTCCTAGTTCCTCTGTATTGAGCCAGTGCGATTCCTAGTTCCTCTGTATTGAGCCAGTGCGATTCCTAGTTCCTCTGTATTGAGCCAGTGCGATTCCTAGTTCCTCTGTATTGAGCCAGTGCGATTCATAGTTCCTCTGTATTGAGCCAGTGCGATTCCTAGTTCTCTGTATTGAGCCAGTGCGATTCCTAGTCCCTCTGTATTGAGCCAGTGTGATTCCTAGTTCCTCTGTATTGAAGTTTACCCAGCAGATTATATAAGCACCTGAAATGACCACTGAAGCCCTTCTCCAAGGGATGATTAGGGAAGCCTAGTAGATTAATAAAGGTTTATAATTGCTTTTATGAATAGTTAATAAAGCTTTCATAAAGGTTGGACTATGATACCTTTTATAAAGGTTTGTCATCTCACCCTGACCAATGAGAAGAGAGTCAGAGTCCTCCCCTGGTTGTGTCATCATGGATATTAGATAGTAGATATATTGAAGGTTGTGTTGTGGTGTATCTAACAGAGGTAGGTTGTGTTGTGGTGTATCTAACAGAGGTAGGTTGTGTTGTGTTGTATCTAACAGAGGTAGGTTGTGTTGTGGTGTATCTAACAGAGGTAGGTTGTGTTGTGGTGTATCTAACAGAGGTAGGTTGTGTTGTGTTGTATCTAACAGAGGTAGGTTGTGTTGTGTTGTATCTAACAGAGGTAGGTTGTGTTGTGGTGTATCTAACAGAGGTAGGTTGTGTTGTGGTGTATCTAACAGAGGTAGGTTGTGTTGTGGTGTATCTAACAGAGGTAGGTTGTGTTGTGGTGTATCTAACAGAGGTAGGTTGTGTTGTGGTGTATCTAACAGAGGTAGGTTGTGGTGTGGTGTATCTAACAGAGGTCTTCCAGACAGTCTGCCATAACATGCGCCCCAGATAAGGTGTGTGTGTTCCTAATACTGTGATAATGCATACCTGAATGAGGCCTGGAGCCCATCCATACAGAACCACCCATCTATCCCAGTAGACTGGAGCCCATCCATACAGAACCACCCATCTATCCCAGTAAACTGGAGCCCATCCATACAGAACCACCCATCTATCCCAGTAGACTGGAGCCCATCCATACAGAACCACCCATCTATCCCAGTAGACTGGAGCCCATCTGTACAGAACCACCCATCTATCCCAGTAGATTGCATCACATCCGTATATTTTATATTTGAGATTCTTCAGGTAGTCACCCTTTGCCTTGATGATAGCTTTGCACACTCTCGACCAGCTACACATATGTCTTCCCACATATGCTGAGCACTTGTTGGCTGCTTTTTCTTCACTGCGGTCTGACTCATCCCAAACCATCTAAATTTGGTTGAGGTTGGAACAAAACATCTTAAATTTGGACTCCAGACCAAAGGGCAAATTTCCACCGGTCTAATGTCCATTGCTCGTGTTTCTTGGCCCAAGCAAGTCTCTTCTTCTTATTGGGGTCCTTTAGTAGTGGTTTCTTTGCAGCAATTAGACCATGAAGGTCTGATTCACAGACCTAGATGGTGTTTGTGGTCCTGGGAACTGGACCTTTTTTGGAACACCATTATTTTTGTCTTATTGAGATTTACTGTCAGGGCCCGGGTCTGGCAGAATCTGTGCAGAAGATCTAGGTGCTGCTGTAGGCCCTCCTCCTCGGTTGGTGGCAGAAGCACCAGATCATCAGCAAACATCAGGTGCAGCAGACTGTTCTAGTGCTCTGGCCAATTCATTAATATATATGTTGAAGAGGGTGGGGCTTAAGCTGCATCCCTGTCTCACCCCACAGCCCTGTGGAAAGAAATTTGTTTTTTTTTGTGCCAACTTTAACCGCACACTTGTTGTTTGTGTACATGGATTTTATCATGTTGTATGTTTTTCCCCCAACACCACTTTCCATCAATTTGTATAGCAGACCCTCATCCCAAATTGAGTCAAAGGCTTTTTTGAAATTAACAAAGCATGAGAAGACTTTGCCTTTGTTTTGATTTGTCTCCACTTTTGTGGATTTGGGTGATCAGTCCTTGGTTCCAAATATTGGAAAGATACCAGAGCTGAGGATGATGTTAAAGAGTTTAAGTAAAGCCAATTGGAATTTGTTGTCTGTATATTTTATCATTTAATTGAGGATACCATCAACAACACAGGCCTTTTTGGGTTGGAGGGTTTGTATTTTGTCATGTAGTTCATTCAATGTAATTGGAGAATCCAGTGGGTTCTGGTCGTCTTTAATAGTGATATTGACTTTCTTTGTTATAGAGCCAAAAAGATTGTAGAAGTGGTTAACCCATACATCTCCATTTTGGATAGATAACTCTTCATGTTGTTTGTTTAGTGTTTTCCAATTTTCCCAGAAGTGTTTAGAGTCTCTGGATTCTTCAGTTACATTGAGCTGGTTTCTGATGTGCTGGTCCTTCTTTTTCCGTAGTGTATTTCTGTATTTTTTTAGTGATTCACCATAGTGAAGGCGTAGGCTCAGGCTTTCTCGGTCTCTATGTTTTTGGTTGTACAGGTTTCTCAATTTCGTTCTTAGGTTTTTGCGTTTTAGATTTTCTATTGCCAAGTTTACACCTTCACTATTACAGTGGAACTTAATATTTCTCTCTCTCTCTCTCTCTCTCTCTCTCTCTCTCTCTCTCTCTCTCTCTCTCTCTCTCTCTCTCTCTCTCTCTCTCTCTCTCACCCCCCCGCCCCTTCCTCATTCTTGGGATATGATATCTCACTCCAGAGCTTCTGCCAAGAGCTAAAGGTGCCTATAGCTTGCCTGCCAGAGCTCACAAGGGTTCATAAAACCACCCTGTATTACCATCACCCTTCATACTGTCAGACATTCTTCTCTCGTGGACAGACTCGCGAAACATAAATGGTAGTAGTGCCTGTTATGTAGAGTTTCTGTTTAGGGGGGGTGGAGACTTTGCAAGTTGTTTAAGTATCGTTCTCTTTAGTATCAGAACTTATTGAGAATCTTGGCGTGTTTATGGAAGATTTTTAGTACTGGGTTTCTGAAATGATCTTCACGTGAACTCTCTGCTGCTGATGGAGATCTACCCCTCACTGGATCCCATGGGTCTAGTCTCTGCTGCTGATGGAGATCTACCCTTCACTGGATCCCATGGGTCTAGTCTCTGCTGCTGATGGAGATCTACCCCTCACTGGATCCCATGGGTCTAGTCTTTGCTGCTGATGGAGATCTACCCCTCACTGGATCCCATGGGTCTAGTCTCTGCTGCTGATGGAGATCTACCCCTCACGGGATCCCATGGGTCTAGTCTCTGCTGCTGATGGAGATCTAACCCTCACTGGATCCCATGGGTCTAGTCTCTGCTGCTGATGGAGATCTACCCCTCACTGGATCCCATGGGTCTAGTCTCTGCTGCTGATGGAGATCTAACCCTCACTGGATCCCATGGGTCTAGTCTCTGCTGCTGATGGAGATCTAACCCTCACTGGATCCCATGGGTCTAGTCTCTGCTGCTGATGGAGATCTACCCCTCACTGGATCCCATGGGTCTAGTCTCTGCTGCTGATGGAGATCTACCCCTCACTGGATCCCATGGGTCTAGTCTCTGCTGCTGATGGAGATCTAACCCTCACTGGATCCCATGGGTCTAGTCTCTGCTGCTGATGGAGATCTAACCCTCACTGGATCCCATGGGTCTAGTCTCTGCTGCTGATGGAGATCTAACCCTCACTGGATCCCATGGGTCTAGTCTCTGCTGCTGATGGAGATCTAGTCAGATAACCAGCACATCAATTACATTTACTACAAACTCTTACAAAACGTATGCTATCATTCACACCCACGCACGCGCATACACACTGATATACACACACACACTGATACACACACACACACACACACAGAATACACACGCACGCGCATACACACTGATACACACACACACACACACAGAATACACACGCACGCGCATACACACTGATACACACACACACATATAGCTTGACGACAGATAGTGGGAGAGATGTCTAAACAGTGTAAATGTGTGTACTGTACTCTCATAAAGCCAGGGTTTATTGGTCGGACAGGAGGCCAGGAGACAGGAGGCCAGGAGACAGGAGGCCAGGAGACAGGAGGCCAGGGAGGCCAGGGAGGCCAGGGAGGACAGGAGGCCAGGGAGGACAGGAGGCCAGGAGACAGGAGGCCAGGAGACAGGAGGCCAGGAGACAGGAGGCCAGGAGACAGGAGGCCAGGAGACAGGAGGCCAGGGAGGCCAGGGAGGCCAGGAGGCCAGGGAGGACAGGAGGCCAGGGAGGCCAGGGAGGACAGGAGGCCAGGGAGGACAGGAGGCCAGGAGGCCAGGGAGGACAGGAGGCCAGGAGGCCAGGGAGGAATGAAACACGAACCTAGTATAAACAAAGAGGCACTTAGGCTGTGTCCCAAATGGCACCTTATTCCCAATATAGTGCACTACTTTTGACCACAGCCAATAGGGAATAGGGTGTTATTTTGACCACAGCCAATAGGGAATAGGGTGTTATTTGGGACGTTTTCAGCTTAACGAACTGGGAAAGAGAAACATTTTCAATCATACCACAGCTTGGCCTATCGTGCGTGTGTGTGTGTGTGTGTGCACGTGCACTTGAGTGTGTCTTAGGCTGCGTTTGTGACAGTGTGTCCAGCTGTCTCTGTCCTTGGAACTGTCAGAGTAAGAGCAGCTCATTTTAAAAGCCTTGTTTCCCCTCCCATTAGTCTACAGTAAGAATGAATGTAAGACGCTGCTCCACTTTCCTGTGTTAGTAGGCCAGTGTTATTCATTATCGTTATCAGTCAATGGTTGTGTGGGAGAGCATCTTTTCATAGATTGCTAGCTTCCCTTACAGATTCATAAGATGAGTCTCATTTCCTCTCCCCTGTTATCGTCCCTGTTAGAGCTGAGTCAGAAGCAACAGACTCACAACAGGGCAGGAATAGTGAGGATTTACCAGAAATCAATCTTTATTTATCTAATGACTAGTCCCTTTTAGATTTTTTAACTTTCTTGAAATAGTGACGTTTACAGTAAAATCAACATTTATCTCCCAATCACCAGGCTTACATGCTGACCACACCGCTCGCATTACATGTACACTACCGTTCAAAAGTTTGAGGTCACTTAGAAATGTCCTTGGTTTCCTTGAAAACATACATGGAATGAGTTGCAAAATGAATAGGAAATATATTAGATTCGTCTGTCCATAACACTTTTTTCCAATCTTCCTCTGTCCAGTGTCTGCGTTCTTTTGCCCATCTTAATATTTTATTTTTATTGTCCAGTCTGAGATATGGCTTTTTCTTTGCAACTAGAAGACCAGCATCCCGGAGTCGCCTCTTCACTGTTGACGTTGAGACTGGTGTTTTGCGGGTACTATTTAATGAAGCTGCCAGTTGAGGACTTTTCTCAAACTAGACACTCTAATGTACTTGTCCTCTTGCTCAGTTGTGCACCGGGGCCTCCCACTCCTCTTTCTATTCTGGTTAGAGCCAGTTTGCGCTGTTCTGTGAAGGGAGTAGTACACAGCGTTGTACGAGATCTTCAGTTTCTTGGCAATTTCTCACATGGAATAGCCTTAATTTCTCAGAACAAGAATAGACTGACGAGTTTCAGAAGAATTTTGTTTCGTGATCACAAATCATTACATTAGAACCATTTGCATTGAATATACGTTATTTTATATTGTGAAACTAACAGCAGTGCCTGTATGATGTCCTTCCATACAGCCGTGACCTGCTGGAGTGATGCTTCTACGCAAATGTTGATCCGTAGGATAATATCAGTCCCAAATGGAAGGCCAACAGATTGTTTCATCTGTAGCACCATAGACTCCCCTGATTAGACAGAACAAGATCAATAACTCAATGCATGTACACACTCCTGTTGAAGATGCCTTGTATTGAGAATAGGCCGATGCCATCTTAATTTACCCAGTTTAATCATTAGAGATTTACCTTTTAAATGACATGATTACCATTATGTTGTAATTTAATTAGGTACAAACAAAGTCAAATGTATTGTTTGATTGAACTATTAACACGGCTGTCTCTAATGCTACTGACTAAAATATCAACCACCTAGACAAGTGTCGGCATCGGCCCTACAAAATGTATATTGTTCTGCTCTACATATGGCCCCTGGTCAAGAGTAGTGCACTATACAGGGAACAGGGTGCCATTTGGAGCGTAGCTATACAGTACAGAGGTTGGCAAACTGTCCTCCATGATGGCACCAGATGTTCAATGATCAAACCATTTTGGAATTGTCTTGGAACGTTTGTATCCAACATGGAGAGAATAGCTTGCCTATATCTCAAATGTACACTGAACAAAAATATAAACGCAACAATTTCACAGATTTGACTGAGTTACATTTCATATCAGGATTTCACAATTATTAGAAAGTCGTTTCTCAACCAAGCAGGTTGCTATCGTCTTAATGAAAACAATAAAGAAATGCCTTATGAACCCTATGTGTCCCTACCAGTCAGTATCGGGTGTGTATCCCCATGTCTGTTAAGTATGCAAGCCATGGAAGAACTGGGACATTTTCAGCTTCCAGGAATTGTGTACAGATCCTTGAAACATGGGGCCGTGCATTATCATGCTGAAACAGGAGGTGATGGCGGCGGATGAATGTCACGGTATCTCTGTGCATTCAAACTGCCTTTGATAAAATGCAATTGTGTTCGTTGTTCCTAGCTTATGCCTGCCCATACCATAACCCCACCGCCACCATGAAGCACTCTGTTCACAACGCTGACATCACTAAACCGCTCGCCCACACAACGCCATACACCTGGTCTGCAGTTGTAAGGCCGGTTGGATGTACTGCCAAATTCTCTAAAACGACATTTGAAGTTGCTTATAGTATAGAAATTAGCATTTTATGGCAACAGCTCTGGTGGACATTCCTGCCATCAGGACGCTAACTGCGTTTTCTCTCAAACCTTGATCTGTGGCTTTGTGTTGTGACAAAACTACACCTTTTACTAGCTTTTGTTTGTCCCCAGCACAAGGTGTACCTGTGTATTGATCATGTTGTTCAATCAGCTTATTGATATGCCACACTTGTCAGGTGGATGGATTATCTTGGCAAAGGAGAACTGCTCACTAACAGGGATGTAAACACAGAAATAAGCTTTTTGTTCGTATGGAGAATATCAGGGATATTTTATCTCATGATATATTTGTGTTCAGTGTAGTTTACCAAACCCTGTTGTCCTCTGGTTCTGGTTTATCAGAGAATAGCTGCCTAATGTCGGTGCTCTGTCTGTCAGGGTTTATGAAATGGTACCTTCCGAGCGAGATGGCGAACAGCAAGTATGACTAGTGCAATATGAAAGGAGCAGGCTGTGGAGAGCCGTAACATTATGAAAGGCTTTGTTGTGGTTTATCCTTGCTGACTGCAGCTAGAGAGGGCTTTGGCCTCCACTTTACTTTAATATCTAAGATTGCTGTTTATCAAAACAGTCCAGACTCAAAATGTCTGGTATCCGACTATCTGTTCCCAGTTACTAACCCGTTTCCAATAAATGCCATTTGTAATTATTAGAAAGTCGTTTCTCAACCAAGCAGGTTGCTATCGTCTTAATGAAAACAATAAAGAAATGCCTTATGGACCCTATGCGTCCCAAATGGCACCCTATTCCCTACACAGCACACTACTTTTGATCAGAGCTCTATGGGACCTGTTCAAAAGTAGTGCACTTTATAAGGAATAGCGTTCCATTTGGGACACTTCCACTGATATCCTTAATGAGTATTTGGGCTGGGGCTCAGCCAAGTCTTCCAGTTGGCTCTAGATGGACACAGCGTTCTGGTACTGCTTTAATGGGAATCAGTTCAACTTTTCCCCCCATGTTCTCCATTTTGTGCCCTCTGTTCGTTATACTGTGTGCACTCGTCATATGGCTGTGGAGTTTATTGCCCTGGGCGCCATTACGTGCCCTTTGGTATATTACATGATGCTTCCTTCCCCAGACACAGCTGTCTGGTGCTGTTGCAAGGTAATACCCAGGGAAGCCATTTTGTAACCTTTGTTCCTCTACACCAGTGTTTCTTAATCCTGGTCCTGGGATCTAAAGGGGTTCACATTTCTGTTTTTTCCCTGGCACTACACACCTGATTTAACTCATCAACTCATCATCAAGACTTTGATGTGAATCAGGTCTGTTAGTGAACCCCTTCAGATCCCGAGGACCAGGATTAAGAAACACTGGTGTAGAGGAAAAAAGGTTACAAAATGGCTTCCCTGGGCAATTTGTTGCACTAACCATTACTTTACAACAGCACCAGACAAGATTGAGAAACACTGCTTCACACATTCCATGTACAGCTTTCTGTAACGATGTAGTGAAGTGGGTCAGTGCAACTAGACTGCCCATGGGTGCCATTCCGTGCCCTCTGGTAAACCGCTCACTGACCCAGACACAACTCTCATGTTACTGGTGCAGTGGGTGTACAGTAGCCTGGACTAACTGGAGGGAGGGGGTCGGAGAAGTGAGAGTGTAGGCAGGCACGGTTGGAATCGCATGTTTGGATTGAAACCATAACAAATGTTTAAAAATGATGATTTTAACATTTTTACATGAATTTAATGAAATGTTCTCAAGCCTGAGGTTCTGTCTGCTGTGTCAGCATGTACATAAATGGAGAGAGAGAGAGAAAGGGAGAAAGAGAGAGAGAAAGGGAGAAAGAGAGAGAGAGAAATGGAGGTAGATGGCTGGTGTCTGTAAAGATGGCGGTATCTGGTCAGGATCTAACTCCAGCTGAATGTGTCCCAAATGGCACCCTTTTCCCTACAGTGTGCGCTCCTTTTTGCCAGAGCACAATGGGCTATCCTAATGTAGTGCACTATATAGGGAATAGGGTGCCATTTGGGACACAAGCCATACACTGCCCGCTGCTTACAAACATAACATACATAACTCCCCTGTAATGACCAAGACAGGAGCACTGTTCTGCCTGCCTGCAGCTCTGCCTTTTATCCAAGACAGGCAGCAAAGCCTCAAAGTAATATTCTGGACTGAAAATATATTATATCACTGAATGCTGAATTGACTGAAATAACGTAGGGAATTCTTCGGAGGTCGAGGAACAGTGGAGGGGCTTGTTCCTTCTGCTAGCACTGAGAATGTTGAAGGGCCTTCTTCCAGACTGTGTTCCTTCTGCTAGCACTGAGAATGTTGAAGGGCCTTCTTCCAGACTGTGTTCCTTCTGCTAGCACTGAGAATGTTGAAGGGGCTTCTTCCAGACTGTGTTCCTTCTGCTAGCACTGAGAATGTTGAAGGGCCTTCTTCCAGACTGTGTTCCTTCTGCTAGCACTGAGAATGTTGAAGGGCCTTCTTCCAGACTGTGTTCCTTCTGCTAGCACTGAGAATGTTGAAGGGCCTTCTTCCAGACTGTGTTCCTTCTGCTAGCACTGAGAATGTTGAAGGAGGTGATATTGTTCTGAAGAAACAGTCAGTGCTCTTCTCTCCAGGAGCCTAATTTTTAACCGTTGTGTAAATTGTGTTAAACATTTCTGCATGCGTCATTAGTGAAAAGTCTGCACACGTACAAAAATATTGAGATTTATAAACTTGGCACACGACATGCATACGCCTTCATTCACCTTTGATGGTGACAATAACACCCTTTATTTGCGGTATAATTTGGAACAATACTACTACTGCTTATTGGGTTTCTATGTCCTGCCTTGGTATAGGCTCTGAGATTAAATAGGCTATGATGTCACCTCCTATCTCACAGAAATACTGTAGTCTACCCACACTGTCTACCCACACCTACCCATACTGTAGCATACCCACACTGTCTACCCACACCTACCCATACTGTAGCATACCCACACTGTCTACCCACACTGTCTACCCATACTGTAGCATACCCACACTGTCTACTCACACCTACCCATACTATAGCATACCCACACTGTCTACCCACACCTACCCATACTGTAGCATACCCACACTGCTTACCCACACCTACCCATACTGTAGTCTACCCACACTGCCTACCCACGCCTACCTACACCTACCCATACTTTAGCATACCCACACTGTCTACCCACACCTACCCATACTGTAGCATACCCACACTGCTTACCCACACCTACCCATACTGTAGCATACCCACACTGCTTACCCACACCTACCCATACTGTAGCCTACCTACCCATACTGTAGCCTACACACACCTAACCATACTGTAGCCTACCCACACTGCTTACCCACAGCTACCCATACTGTAGCCTACCCATACTGTAGCCTACACACACCTACCCATACTGTACCCTACCCACACCTACCCATACTGTAGCCACCCACACCTACCCATACTGTAGCTTACACACAACCTACCCATACTGTAGCCTACCCACACCTACCCATACTGTAGCCTAGCCACACCTACCCATACTGTAGCCTACCCATACTGTAGCCTACACACTACCTACCCATACTGTAGCCTACCCCACCTACCCATACTGTAGCCTACACACTACCTACCCATACTGTAGCCTTCACTACCTACCCATACTGTAGCCTACCCATACTGTAGCCTACACACTACCTACCCATACTGTAGCCTACCCCACCTACCCATACTGTAGCCTACACACTACCTACCCATACTGTAGCCTTCACTACCTACCCATACTGTAGCCTACCCACACATACCCATACTGTAGCCTACCCACACTGCCTACCCATACTGTAGCCTACCCACACTGCCTACCCATACTGTATCCTACACACACCTACCCATACTGTAGCCTACCCACACTGCCTACCCATACTGTAGCCTACCCACACACCTACCCATACTATAGCCTACACACACCTACACACACCTACCCATACTGTAGCCTTCCCACACCTACCCATACTGTAGCCTACCCACACTGCCTTCCCACACTGCCTACCCACACCTACCCATACTGGAGCCTACCTACACATACTGTAGCCTACATACACCTACCCGTACTGTAGCCTACATACACCTACCCGTACTGTAGCCTACCCACACCTACCCATACTGTAGCCTACCCACACTGCCTACCCATACTGTAGCCTACCCACACTGCCTACCCATACTGTAGCCTACCCACACTGCCTACCCATACTGTAGCTTACCCACACTGTCTACCCATACTGTATCCTACACACACCTACCCATACTGTTGCCTACCCACACATACCCATACTGTAGCCTACCCACAAATACCCATACTGTAGCCTACCCACAAATACCCATACTGTAGCCTACCCACACTGCCTACCCATACTGTAGCCTACCCACACATACCCATTCTGTAGCCTACCCACACTGCCTACCCATACTGTAGCCTACCCACACTGCCTACCCATACTGTATCCTACCCACACATTTCCATACTGTAGCCTACCCACACTGCCTACCCATACTGTAGCCGACCCACACTGCCTACCCATACTGTAGCCTACCCACACTGCCTACCCATACTGCCTACCCATACTGTAGCCTACCCACACATTTCCATACTGTAGCCTACCCACACTGCCTACCCATACTGTAGCCGACCCACACTGCCTACCCATACTGTAGCCTACCCACACTGCCTACCCATACTGCCTACCCATACTGTAGCCTACCCACACATTCCCATACTGTAACCTACCCACACTGCCTACCCATACTGTAGCCTACCCATACTGCCTACCCATACTGTAGCCTACCCACACTGCCTACCCATACTGTAGCCTACCCATGGCTGCTCCCTGGCCCAGTCATGTGAAATCTATAGTTTAGGGCCTAATGAATTGATTTAAATTGACTGATTTCCTGATATGAACAGTTACTCAGTAAAATTGTTGAAATTGTTGCATGTTGTGGTTATATTTTAGTTCAGTATAGTTTTTCATCATAATACTTCCTTTCCTGCAATACAACATGTCAACCACTATTAAATGTGTGTGTGCACGGTATAAAGTTTGTGGGAAGGTGAGCACATTCTCACGTCAAGTTACATTTTTATAAATGTCAACGTTTGCGTGAAAACTGCCACACACACATTTTGGGAGTTATTTTGTACGAATGCAAGGTTTATAAATGAGGCCTCTGTGGAGCAGGAGGTGATGAGGGGAGTTATAATGTTCTGTTCTGTTGTTCTAGAGCACTGGGGAGTTGTATGTGTGTATGACTGGTTCCATAGGACCACTGCAGGGGTACCACTACCTCTCAGGGGTGTTACACACACAGACTGGTTCTATAGGACCACTGCAGGGGTGTTACACACACAGACTGGTTCTATAGGACCACTGCAGGGGTGTTACACACACAGACTGGTTCTATAGGACCACTGCAGGGGTACCACTACCTCTCAGGGGTGTTACACACACAGACTGGTTCTATAGGACCACTGCAGGGGTGTTACACACACACTCAGGATGTCTGTCTTGGTGAAATGGTAGCCCCGTCAACCACTATAGGCCACATTAAAGCCAGCATAGATACAAGTTTTCAACTTCAATTACTCACAGCTGCTGAAGACTTATCATTTGATTGAGTCATAGAAACTCCCTCACACACAAACTCACACACACACACACACACACACACACACACACGCGCACACACACATGTCCACTGCGCTGGTTCCCCTGTTCTCTCCACACCCTCCCCCTAGGTGTCCCAGTGTGGGTCATATCCTCCCTAATGCAGGCCAGACGCACCTCACTACTCAGGAACAATGTTTATTGGGTCTGATACACCACTCTGTGTTGTGTTGTGTGTGTTTGCGTGACTTCTTTTGTGTAAGCAGCTTACTTTCCCACGTTGCCCAGATGGGCCTCCCCATCTCTCTCCTTCTCCTTCTCTGTCTCTCCCTCCCTCTCTCTGTCTATCCTGCCCTCTCTCTCCCTCCCCCTCCCTCTCTCTGTCGCACCCTCCCTCTCACTTTTTCTCCCTCCCCCTCTCGCCCTCCTCTCCCTCCCCCTATCTCTCTCTGTCGCACCCTCCCTCTCTCTGTTTCTCCATGCCCCTCTCTCCCTCTCTCTCTCTCTCTCTCTCTCTCCCTCCCTCCCTCTCTCTGTCTCTCCCTCTCTCCCTCTCTCTCTCCCTGCCCCTCTCTCTTCCTCCTTCTCTCTTTCTCCCTCCCTCTCTCTTTCTCCCCCTCCCCCTCTCTCTCCCTCCTTCTCTCTCTCCCTCTTTCTCTCTGTCTCTCCCTCCTTCTCTCTGTCTCTCCCTCCCTCCCTCTCTTTGTCTCTTCCTCTGTCTCTCTGTCTCTCCCTCTCTCGCTCAAATTCATTGCTTTATTGGCATGAAAAACATTACGTCAATATTTCCAAATTAACAATGTATACAATATAAATTGAAATAAAATAATAAAGAATAACAATTAATAATATAAAATGGTAGTAAATAATAATAATACAAAACTATACAACTAAATAACTGTCATTCTCACAATTACATCACTACCATCATCAGTACTACTACTACTGCTACCACCACCATCATCAGTACTACTACTACTGCTACCACCACCATCATCAGTACTACTACTACTGCTACCACCACCATCATCAGTACTACTACTACTGCTACCACCACCATCATCAGTACTACTACTACTGCTACCACCACCATCATCAGTACTACTACTACTGCTACCACCACCATCATCAGTACTACTACTACTGCTACCACCACCATCATCAGTACTACTGCTACCACCACCATCATCAGTACTACTGCTACCACCACCATCATCAGTACTACTGCTACCACCACCATCATCAGTACTACTACTACTGCTACCACCACCATCATCAGTACTACTACTACTCCTACCACCACCATCATCAGTACTACTACTACTGCTACCACTACCATCATCAGTACTACTACTTTTTTTTATTTTTTTATTTCACCTTTATTTAACCAGGTAGGTCAGTTGAGAACAAGTTCTCATTTGCAACTGCGACCTGGCCAAGACAAAGCAAAGCAGTGCGACAAATAACAACACAGAGTTACACATTAAACAAACAGTCAAAAAACACAATAGAAAATCTATAAACAGAGTGCAAAATGTAGTGCAAAAATGCAGTAAGGTTGGGAGGTAGGACAATAAATAGACTATAGAGTAGAAATAAATTACAGAATTATCATACTGCTACCACCACCATCATCAGTACTACTACTACTGCTACCACCACCATCATCAGTACTACTACTACTGCTACCACCACCATCATCAGTACTACTACTACTGCTACCACCACCATCATCAGTACTACTACTACTGCTACCACCACCATCATCAGTACTACTACTACTGCTACCACCACCATCATCAGTACTACTACTACTGCTACCACCACCATCATCAGTACTACTACTACTGCTACCACCACCATCATCAGTACTACTACTACTGCTACCACCACCATCATCAGTACTACTACTACTGCTACCACCACCATCATCAGTACTACTACTACTGCTACCACCACCATCATCAGTACTACTACTACTGCTACCACTACCATCATCAGTACTACTACTACTGCTACCACCATCATCAGTACTACTACTACTGCTACCACCACCATCATCAGTACTACTACTACTGCTACCACCACCATCATCAGTACTACTACTACTTTATTGGCATGAAAAACATTACGTCAATATTTCCAAATTAACAATGTATACAATATAAATTGAAATAAAATAATAAAGAATAACAATTAATAATATAAAATGGTAGTAAATAATAATAATACAAAACTATACAACTAAATAACTGTCATTCTCACAACTAAATAACTGTCATTCTACCACCACCATCATCAGTACTACTGCTACCACCACCATCATCAGTACTACTGCTACCACCACCATCATCAGTACTACTGCTACCACCACCATCATCAGTACTACTGCTACTGCTACCACCACCATCATCAGTACTACTACTACTGCTACCACCACCATCATCAGTACTACTGCTACCACCACCATCATCAGTACTACTACTACTGCTACCTTCCCCCAACCTCCCCACCTGGGCTGGCTTTCAGCACCAACCAAGTTAAGAGAGAGCTGGAGAGACTACATCAGTTGAAAGCGGCGGGCCCTGATGGCATCAGCCCAAGGTTGCTTAGGGTCTATGCTGACCAACTGTGTGGAATACTCCAGCGCCGCTTCAACCTTAGCCTGAGCCTGGAAAGGGTCCCTGTGCTGTGGAAAACATCCTGCCTCGTCCCAGTGCCCAAGAAGGCGCACCCCACTGTCCTGAATGACTTCAGACCTGTAGCGCTAACATCCCACATCATGAAGACCCTGGAAAGGTTAGTCCTCGCTCACCTCAGACCCCTGGTGTGTACATTACCTGACCCCCTGCAGTTCACATATCAGCGCAACATCGGGGTGGATGATGCAATCATCTACCTTCTGCAGAGGGCCTCCTCTCACCTGGACAACGCAGGTTGCACTGTGAGGGTTATGTTTTTTGACTTCTCCAGTGCCTTCAACACCACTCAGCCCCTGCTACTGGGTGAGAAGATGAAGAGGCTGAAAGTAGAAGAACCCTTAGTCTCCTGGGTCCCAGACTACCTGACCGGTATGCCACAATTTGTGCGACTACAGAGCTGTGTGTCAGAACGGGCAGTGAGCAACACAGGGGCCCCCCAGGGAACGGTCCTGTCCCCCTTCCTGTTCACCCTCTACACCTCGAACTTCAGATATAACTCTGAAACATGCCACCTACAGAAGTTCGTGGATGACTCAACATCAGCAAAACAAAGGAGATGGTGGTGGACTTCAGGAGAACCAAGGCCCAACTGACTGCAGTCCCTATACAGGGGATCGATGTGGAAATGGTTGGGTCATACAAGTTCCTGGGAGTCCATATGGACAACAGGCTGGAACGGGCTGGTAACACCGGGTCTCTGTACAAAAAGGGCCAGAGGCGACTCTACTTTCTGAGGAGGCTCAGGTCCTTCAACGTGTGCAGTAAACTACTGCACAGCTTCTACCAGTCCAATTCTGACAGAATTCTGCATGTATGGCTTCAATTGAATATTTGTCCCACATTTTAAAGTCCAGTTTCAGTGGCCCTCAAACCTCACTTCCGTAAAGAGCTATTGGTAGGATTACACTGTCAAATATTTTGTTCCAAATTCTAATTGGTATGTTGATTTTGAATAATTTTATTTTTATTGCATACAATGCTCTGCAGGCTTTTTCTTTGAGTGCATTCACTGCCATATTAAAGTCGTCCAATGTCTGCTAATTTATTTATATAAATGTTGAAAAGGCTTGGACTCAAACTGCAGCCTTGTCTCACACCTCAACGAAAATAATGATGTTCTTTTGGTTTTAGATTTTTATTGCAAACTGTTTTCTGTGTACATACATTTCATTAAGTCATACACCTTAAGCACAGCGTTTTGCAACTCAGGTGTGCTGTTTTCAGAATTTCATTTCTGATGTTATTTAGACCACAAGCCTTTTTATAGATTTGAGCTTTTCATTTAGTTCTTTTTGGGTTATTGGGTAATCTAATGGATTTTGGTTGTTTTTAATTACTAATTCAAGGATCTTAAATTTTCCTTGAATTTCTAATCGGTTATGTTGTAAGTCTTTTTTTGTCACTGTATTTTAGATGTTTCCAAAACTCAATAGCTCTTTTTTTTAATATATATATATATTTTTATATATATATAAATAAATAAAGATATATATAAATAAATAAATATATATATATATTTTTTTATTTTTATTTATATATTTTTTATTTATATATTTATATATTTATATATATATATATATATATATATATATATTTTTATATACAGTGGGGAGAACAAGTATTTGATACCCTGCCAATTTTGCAGGTTTTCCCACTTACAAAGCATGTAGAACTGTGAGTGACGGAATCTAAAACAAAAATCCAGAAAATCACATTGTATGATTTTTAAGTAATTAATTTGCATTTTATTGCATGACATAAGTATTTGATACATCAGAAAAGCAGAACTTAATATTTGGTACAGAAACCTTTGTTTGCAATTACAGAGATCATACGTTTCCTGTAGTTCTTGACCAGGTTTGCACACACTGCAGCAGGGATTTTGGCCCACTCCTCCATACAGATCCTTCAGGTTTCGGGGCTGTCGCTGGGCAATACGGACTTTCAGTTCCCTCCAAAGATTTTCTATTGGGTTCAGGTCTGGAGACTGGCTAGGCCACTCCAGGACCTTGAGATACTTCTTACGGAGCCACTCCTTAGTTGCCCTGGCTGTGTGTTTCGGGTTGTTGTCATGCTGGAAGAAGCAGCCACAACCCATCTTCAATGCTCTTACTGAGGGAAGGAGGTTGTGGGCCAAGATCTCGCGATACATGGCCCCATCCATCCTCCCCTCAATACGGTGCAGTCGTCCTGTCCCCTTTGCAGAAAGCATCCCCAAAGAATGATGTTTCCACCTCCATGCTTCACGGTTGGGACGGTGTTCTTGGGGTTGTACTCATCCTTCTTCTTCCTCCAAACACAGCGAGTGGAGTTTAGACCAAAAAGCTAAATTTTTGTCTCATCAGACCACATGACCTTCTCCCATTCCTCCTCTGGATCATCCAGATGGTCATTGGCAAACTTCAGACGGGCCTGGACATGCGCTGGCTTGAGCAGGGGGACCTTGCGTGCGCTGCAGGATTTTAATCCATGACGGCGTAGTGTGTTACTAATGGTTTTCTTTGAGACTGTGGTCCCAGCTCTCTTCAGGTCATTGACCAGGCCCTGCCGTGTAGTTCTGGGCTGATCCCTCACCTTCCTCATGATCATTGATGCCCCACGAGGTGAGATCTTGCATGGTGCCCCAGATCGAGGGAGATTGACCGTCATCTTGAACTTCTTCCATTTTCTAATAATTGCGCCAACAGTTGTTGCCTTCTCACCAAGCTGCTTGCCTATTGTCCTGTAGCCCATCCCAGCCTTGTGCAGGTCTACAATTTTATCCCTGATGTCCTTACACAGCTCTCTGGTCTTGGCCATTGTGGAGAGGTTGGAGTCTGTTTGATTGAGTGTGTGGACAGGTGTCTTTTATACAGGTAACGAGTTCAAACAGGTGCAGTTAATACAGGTAATGAGTGGAGAACTTCTTGAAGAAAAACTGACAGGTCTGTGAGAGACGGAATTCTTACTGGTTGGTAGGTGATCAAATACTTATGTCATGCAATAAAATGCAAATTAATTATTTAAAAATCATACAATGTGATTTTCTGGATTTTTGTTTTAGATTCCATCTCTCACAGTTGAAGTGTACCTATGATAAAAATTACAGAACTCTACATGCTTTGTAAGTAGGAAAACCTGCAAAATCGGCAGTGTATCAAATACTTGTTCTCCCCACTGTATATATATATTTTTTATATATATATATATATATAATATATTAGTGGATATTTCCATAAAGGGCAATTGGTTCAATGACACATTCAATTAGTTTTAGCCCAATTTTTTAATGGTGTAGAATGCCCTGTGTGCTTTCTCTCTCAGTTCATTCACTGCCTCATTAAGGTGCGAAGTTGAGCTTATTTTGAAACCTAAGTAATTGTAGTGTGTGCAGTACTCTATATATTTAAACCTAAGTAATTGAAGTGTGTAGTACTCTATATATTTAAACCTAAGTAATTGTAGTGTGTACAGTAGTCTATATATTTAAACCTAAGTAATTGTAGTGTGTACAGTACTCTATATATTTAAACCTAAGTAATTGTAGTGTGTACAGTACTCTATATATTTAAACCTAAGTAATTGTAGTGTGTACAGTAGTCTATATATTTAAACCTAAGTAATTGTAGTGTGTACAGTACTCTATATATTTAAACCTAAGTAATTGTAGTGTGTGCAGTACTCTATATATTTAAACCTAAGTAATTGTAGTGTGTACAGTACTCTATATATTTAAACCTAAGTAATTGTAGTGTGTGCAGTACTCTATATATTTAAACCTAAGTAATTGTAGTGTGTGCAGTACTCTATATATTTAAACCTAAGTAATTGTAGTGTGTACAGTACTCTTTTGGGGTTTACTGCCAGGGCCAATTCGTTGATGTAAATATTGAAGAGTGCAGGGCTCAGATTGCAGTCAGACTGCTCTGGCTGCATGGCTCCCTGCCTGGCCCCAGTCAGACTGCTCTGGCTGCATGGCTCCCTGCCTGGCCCCAGTCAGACTGCTCTGGCTGCATGGCTCCCTGCCTGGCCCCAGTCAGACTGCTCTGGCTGCATGGCTCCCTGCCTGGCCCCAGTCAGACTGCTCTGGCTGCATGGCTCCCTGCCTGGCCCCAGTCAGACTGCTCTGGCTGCATGGCTCCCTGCCTGGCCCCAGTCAGACTGCTCTGGCTGCATGGCTCCCTGCCTGGCCCCAGTCAGACTGCTCTGGCTGCATGGCTCCCTGCCTGGCCCCAGTCAGACTGCTCTGGCTGCATGGCTCCCTGCCTGGCCCCAGTCAGACTGCTCTGGCTGCATGGCTCCCTGCCTGGCCCCAGTCAGACTGCTCTGGCTGCATGGCTCCCTGCCTGGCCCCAGTCAGACTGCTCTGGCTGCATGGCTCCCTGCCTGGCCCCAGTTAGACTGCTCTGGCTGCATGGCTCCCTGCCTGGCCCCAGTTAGACTGCTCTGGCTGCATGGCTCCCTGCCTGGCCCCAGTCAGACTGCTCTGGCTGCATGGCTCCCTGCCTGGCCCCAGTCAGACTGCTCTGGCTGCATGGCTCCCTGCCTGGCCCCAGTCAGACTGCTCTGGCTGCATGGCTCCCTGCCTGGCCCCAGTCAGACTGCTCTGGCTGCATGGCTCCCTGCCTGGCCCCAGTCAGACTGCTCTGGCTGCATGGCTCCCTGCCTGGCCCCAGTCAGACTGCTCTGGCTGCATGGCTCCCTGCCTGGCCCCAGTTAGACTGCTCTGGCTGCATGGCTCCCTGCCTGGCCCCAGTCAGACTGCTCTGGCTGCATGGCTCCCTGCCTGGCCCCAGTTAGACTGCTCTGGCTGCATGGCTCCCTGCCTGGCCCCAGTTAGACTGCTCTGGCTGCATGGCTCCCCTTTATCGACTTCCAAAAATAATTTGATTCTATTTGGCAGGCTGGGAGGCGGGGAGCCATGCAGCCACTGGCTATCACTTACTCACTCACACAGGCACACAATGTAGAATCTGTGGTAGTGATGGGGGGAAAAATGTATAGTTATATAACGCAATATTATTTTTGGACTATATTATATATCGATACATTGACTCCAAGTATCGATTAGGTAAGAATAACTAGCACTAGTCGGCTGTACCTGCGCCAAAACTCTGGTATTTTTCATCCTATAGCTTGTTCTCCATCTTCTTTTTAAATAGGAAGCCAACATGTTTTCACCACTTTTATTTCCATGACTGATCAAAATATTTGCCTCATGCTCTCTCTCATCTCTCTGCAGCAGACATATGTTGAGCTAGATGTTAAGAACATCAAATAGAAATATTGAATAGGGAACACTTAAACTGCTGTTTTTATGGTTTTCAGATGGTTAAGAACTGGACCTGTACCTCCATTACTGTACCTAATTCCACCTGTACCTCCATTACTGTACCTAATTCCACCTGTACCTCCATTACTGTACCTAATTCCACCTGTACCTCCATTACTGTACCTAATTCCACCTGTACCTCCATTACTGTACCTAATTCCACCTGTACCTCCATTACTGTACCTAATTCCACCTGTACCTCCATTACTGTACCTAATTCCACCTGTACCTCCATTACTGTACCTAATTCCACCTGTACCTCCATTACTGTACCTAATTCCACCTGTTAACGACGATGTAGTGGTGGAGAGTCGACACCAAAATGATTGATTCCATGCACTAGGCCTATCTATCAGTATAGGCAGGTCAGCCACCAGGGAGATAGTCAGAACTGTGCACTAGGCCAATCTATCAGTATAGGCAGGTCAGCCACCAGGGAGATAGTCAGAACCGTGCACTAGGCCTATCTATCAGTATAGGCAGGTCAGCCACCAGGGAGATAGTCAGAACTGTGCACTTGGCATAAGTATTCAGACCCTTTACTCAGTACTTTGTTGAAGCACCTTTAGCAGTGATTACAGCCTTGAGTCTTCTTCGGTAGGACGCTACAAACTTGGCACACCTGTATTTGGGGAGTTTCTTTCATTCTTCTCTGCAGATCCTCTTATGCTCTGTCAGGTTGGATGGGGAGCGTTGCTGCACAGCTATTTTCAGGTCTCTCCAGAGCTGTTAGATCGGGTTCAAGTTTGGGCTCTAGCTGGGCCACTCAAGGACATTGAGACCCAAAGCCACTTCTGCGTTGTCTTGGCTGTGTGCCTAGTGTAGTGTCCTGTTGGCAGGTGAACCTTGGCCCCAGTCTGAGGTCCTGAGTATTCTGTAGTAGGTTTTCATCAAGGATCTCTATGTACTTTGCTCTGTATATCTTTGCTATGATCCTGACTAGTCTGCCAGTCCCTGCCACTGAAAAACATCCCCACAGCATGATGATGATTGATTGATGATGATTCCTCCAGATGTGAAGCTTGGCATTCAGGCCGAAGGGTTCAGTCTTGGTTTCATCAGACCAGAGAATCTTTAGGTGCCTTTTGGCAAACTCCAAGCGGGCCGTCATTTGCCTTTTACTGAGGAGTGTCTTCTGTCTGGCCACTCTACCATAAAGGCCTCATTGGTGGAGTGCTGCAGAGATGGTTGTCCTTCTGGAAGGTTCTCCCATCTCCACATAGGAACTCTAGAGCTCTGTCAGTGCCCATCGGGTTCTTGGTCACCTCCCTGACCAAGGCCCTTCTCCACCAATTGCTCAGTTTGGCCAGGTGGCCAGCTCTAGGAAGAGTCTTGGTGGTTCCAAACTTCTTCCACATAAGAATGATGGAGGCCACTGTGGAGACCTTCAATGCTGCAGAAATGTTTTGGTATCCTTCCCCAGATCTGTGCCTCGACACAATCCTGTCTCTGAGCTCTACGGACAATTCCTTTGACCTCATGGTTTGGTTTTTGCTCTGACATGCACTGTCAACTGTAGGACCTTATATAGACAGTTGGGTGCCTTTCCAAATCATGTCCAATCAATTTAATTTACCACAGGTGGACTCCAATCAAGTTGTAGAAACATCTCAAGGATGATCAATGGAAACAGGATGCACCTGAGATCAATTTCCGGGTCTGAATACTACTAGTAAATAAGGTATTTCAGGTTTTAAAAAATTATAGTTGCAGAAAAAAAAAACAGTTTTTGCTTTGTCATTATCGAGAATAGTTTTTAGATTTCTGAGGATTTTTATTTATTTAATACATTTTAGAATAAGGCTTTAACGTAACAAAATTGTGGAAAAAGTCAAGAGGTCTGAGTACACTGTAAATACAGTACACAAACACCCGGATATCCTCTAAACACACACACACGCGCACATACAGTAACAGTCAAAGGTTTGGACACACCTACTCATTCAAGGGTTCTTCTTTATTTTTACTATTTTCTACATTGTAGAATAATAGAGAAGACATCACACCTATGAAATAAGACATATGGAATCAAAAAGTTTTCAACAAATCAAAATATATTCTTGGCCCCAGTCTTCAAAGTAGCCACCCTTTGCCTTGATGACAGCTTTGCATTCTCTCAACCAGCTTCATGAGGTAGTCACCTGGAATGCTTTTCCAACAGTCTTGAAGGAGTTCCCACATATGCTGAGCACTTGTTGGCTGCTTTTCCTTCAATCTGCAGTCCAACTCATCCCAAACCATCTCAATTGGGTTGAGGTCGGGTGATTGTGGAGGCAAGGTCATCTGATGCAGCACTCCATCACTTTCCTTTGTCAAATAGCCCTTACAGCCTGGATGTGTGTTGGGTCATTGTCCTGTTGAAAAACAAATGATAGTCTCACTAAGCGCAAACCAGATGGGATGGTGTATCACTGAAGAATGCTGTTGTAGCCATGCTGGTTAAATGTGTCTTGAATTCTAAATAAATTCCAGACAGTGTCACCAGCAAAGCACCATCACACCTCCTCCTCCATGCTTCATGGAGGGAACCACACATGTGGAGATAATCCGTTCACCTACTCTGCATCTCACAAAGATACAGTGGTTGGAACCTAGAATCTCAAATTTGGACTCATCAGACCAAAGGACAGATTTCCACCGGTCTAATGTCCATTGCTCGTGTTTCTTGGCCCAAGCAAGTCTCTTCTTCTTATTGGTGTCCTTTAGTAGTGGTTTCTTTGCAGCAATTCGACCATTAAGGCCTGATTCACACAGTCTCCTCTGAACAGTTGATGTTGAGATGTGTCTGTTACTTGAACTCTGTGAAGCATTTATTTGGGCTGCAATTTGTGAGGTTGGTAACACTAATTAACTTATCCTCTGCAGCAGAGGGAACTCTGGGTCTTCCTTTCCTGTGGCGGTCCTCATGAGAGCCAGTTTCATCATAGCGGTTTTTGTGATTTCACTTGAAGAAACTTTAAAAGTTCTTGAAATTTTCCAGATTGACTGATCTTCATGTCTTAAAGTATTTATGGACTGTCAATTCTCTTTGCTTATTTGAGCTGTTCCTGCCATAATATGGGCGTGGTATTTTACCAAATAGGGCTATTTTCTGTACACCTCCGATACCTTGTCACAACACAACTGATGGGCTCAAACGCATTAAGAAGGAGAAAAATTCCACAAATTAACTTTTAACAAGGCACACCTGTTAATTGAACGCATTCCAGGTGACTACATCATGAAGCCGGTTGAGAGAATGCGAAGAGTGTGCAAAGCTGTCATCAAGGCAAAGTCTGGCTACTTTAAAGAATCTCCCATATATATCATATGTTTTGATTTGTTTAACACTGATTACTACATGATTCCATATGTGTTATTTCATCGTTTTGATGTCGTTACTATTATTCTACAATGTAGAAAATAGTAAAAATAAAGAAAAACCCTTGAATGAGTCTGTGTCCAACCATTTTACTGGTACTGTACATACACACACGTACACACACAGTGTTGGCTGAGTGCCCTGTAAGGGAGGGTGATGGAGCTTCTCTGGAAAATGGAACAGAGGAACAATTTCCCTTCACCAGCTGTACACTCATAACTGTCTCTCCCCCTCTACCCCCCCCCCCCCCCCCCCCCCCCCCCCCCCTCTCAGCACCTGTAGCCAGTACAGTGATGTGTTGCTCAGTCCAGCTGCTCTCCTCTCCTTCCAGCTTCTCAGTCCTCTGCCAAGTCAGGGGCCCATAGGGCTCTGACCAAAAGTTGTTCACTATGTAGTGAATAGGGTACACTCCTGGCTCTGGCCCCTGTTGCACTTGGCATTTCCTTGGAGGCCCTAGGGCCACACATGACGTGAGAGGAGATGGCCAGGCAGACCCACCCCGCCCTGGGAAAGGCCCCCATGGACAGGGAATAGAGAGGGAGAGAGAGAAAGAAAGAGAGGGAGAGAAAAAGGGTGTGTGTGATCATAAGAGAGAGGAGAGGGGGCTTGTGGGGTGGCTGAGGACTCTGAGGAATTCTGGCAGAGAAACACTGACTCACTCCAACAACCAGCTGGACTGGAGAGGGGGAAGGAATGGAGAGTGAGAGGGGGAAGGAATGGAGAGGGGGAAGGAATGAGGGAGAAAGAGAAGAGGAGAAGGAAGAATGAGGCAAGATGGGAAGTAACAGAGAAGAGGAAGAGAGAGACAGGGAGAGGAAGAGAGGGACGGAGAGGAAGAGAGGGAGAGGGACAGGGAGAGGAAGAGAGGGAGAGGGACAGGGAGAGGGAGAGGAAAAGAGGAAGAGGAAGAGTTAGGGACAGGGAGAGGAAGAGACGGACAGGGAGAGGAAGAGATGGACATGGAGAGGAAGAGAGGGGGATGAAGAGAGACAGGGAGAGGGAGTAGAAGAGGGGGACGGGGAGAGGAAGAGTTAGACAATTTGAGGAAGAGAGAGACAGGGAGAGGAAGAGAGGGACAGAGAGGAAGAGGGAGATGAAGAGGAAGAGAGGGAGAGGAAGAGTTAGATGGAGAGGGAGATGAAGAGGAGAGGGAGAGAAAGAGGAGAGGAAGAGAGGGACAAGAGAGGAAGAGAGCTGGTGAGGGAGAAGCGGAGGGGAGGAGTGTTGGAGAGAGAGAAATGGCACATTAAGATACGTGTTGAAAAGAGTTCTCACTTTTAGACGTCCCCTTTAGGCTGGGAAACAGAAATAAGAGACTGAGTCTGCGTCCCAAATATCAAAGGGTTCTGGTCCAAATAAGTCCATGATATAGGGTGCTATTTGGGATGCAGACTGATATCGTCAGCAGCTTTCAGCTCTTTATCATCAGACACAAAGTCTCCCTTTATGAAGTAGTAGTAGAAGATGCAGTAGTAGAAGATGCAGTAGTAGAAGATGCAGTAGAGGAAGATGCAGTAGGAGAGGATGCAGTAGTAGAAGATGCAGTAGTAGAAGATGCAGTAGGGGAAGATGCAGTGGAGGAAGATGCAGTAGTAGAAGATGCAGTAGGAGAGGATGCAGTAGTAGAAGATGCAGTAGTAGAAGATGCAGTAGAGGAAGATGCAGTAGTAGAAGATGCAGTAGGAGAAGATGCAGTAGGAGAAGATGCAGTAGAGGAAGATGCAGTAGAGGAAGATGCAGTAGGAGAGGGTGCAGTAGGAGAGGGTGCAGTAGGAGAGGATGTATGTACCAATCCCACGTCAGTTAAATGATATACAAGTGTCTTGAGTTCAGACCTTTAGAAGGAGAGAATAGAGAATAGGGTTTGACAGTCTGTTATTCATTGACATCTGAGCCCAATACTATGAAATATAAAGTAATTATCTGTTCCAGTCTCTGACTGTAGTCAACATGTTGCTGTTATTGGGAACAGACTGTTACTGTATTTAGATTTACCTTCTAGCTGCCTGGCCGTGTGTGTGTGTGTGTGTGTGTGTGTGTGTGTGTGTGTGTGTGTGTGTGTGCTCATGATTTATGTTTTGTTGTCGCAACATCCTGCTGGGCAGGAATAATAATAATTATTATAATATGATTTTATTGGGTAGGAATAATAATAATAATTATAGAGGAAGAGGAGACACTGAGACGTACAGACACACCCCAGACGTACAGACACACCCCAGACGTACAGACACACCCCAGACGTACAGACACACACCCCAGACGTACAGACACACACCCCAGACGTACAGACACACACCCCAGACGTACAGACACACACCCCAGACGTACAGACACACACCCGAGACGTACAGACACACACCCAAGACGTACAGACACACACCCCAGACGTACAGACACACCCCAGACGTACAGACACACACCCCAGACTTACAGACACACACCCCAGACTTACAGACACGCACCCCAGACGTACAGACACGCACCCCAGACGTACAGACACACACCCCAGACACACAGACACACACCCCAGACACACAGACACACAGACACACAGCCCAGACACACACCCCAGACATACAAACACACAGTCCTATAAATGTGTCCAGAGAAGTGTCCTCTGATAGGAGCAGGAGAAAGATCACCAACACAGAGAAAGAGAAAGACAATAGATTGTTACATCATAGGAAGATAATATAATATAATAGATTGTTACATCATAGGAAGATAATATAATAGATTGTTACATCATAGGAAGATAATAGAATAGAATAGATTGTTACATCATAGGAAGATAATAGAATAGATTGTTACATCATAGGAAGATAATAGAATAGATTGTTACATCATAGGAAGATAATATAATATAATAGATTGTTACATCATAGGAAGATAATATAATATAATAGATTGTTACATCATAGGAAGATAATATAATAGAATAGATTGTTACATCATAGGAAGATAATATAATAGATTGTTACATCATAGGAAGATAATATAATAGATTGTTACATCATAGGAAGATAATATAATAGATTGTTACATCATAGGAAGATAATATAATAGATTGTTACATCATAGGAAGATAATAGAATAGATTGTTACATCATAGGAAGGGGAAGTTGAATAAATGTCTTGGCGTGAGCCAATGGGGAGCCATTATTTGTGGGATCAGCCACGGAGCTAGTGTGATGTAATTGACCCTGATGAAGTGGATAGCCTTTAATACAGGCCCTGGGTGGACTTTTATGAAACGTAATAATGTTTACTCATCCCCCTCGTCTCTCACCCATCAGCCCAACATAAATCTACTCTGGCTGGGCTAGGTTATCTTCTCTGTCAAGGGGAGGTAGAGAATCCTTTACCCAGAGGTGGAAAACAGGCAGCAACAACAACAACAAGGAAGATAAAACACAGTGTCTATCAGGGTTGGGGTCAATTCCATTTAAATTCTAGTCAATTCAGGAAGTACACTGAAATTCCAATTCTCTTTGAATTTGGCTTACTCTGAATTGACTGGAATTGAAATGGATTTGACCCCAATTCTGGTTTCCATGCAGATTTAATTTAATTTTTCAAATTGTCATGTGTTCTGCATATAATTGAATTAATCTTGTTTTCTCATTCATTACCTGAGAGCAAATGTCTGACCAGCATAATTTGAGCTATGTAACATTGATCCAGAGTAGCTTACTGAACAGTCAGTGCATTCAACTAAGTCAAGGACAACAAGCACATATCCCAGTCATTAGGCACAGTAGATCCTATCAGCAGAATCAGACTCCATGTATCTTCCAGATTAGGCTTTACAGACTGACTGCTGTAGTTGACCAGGTTTCACTTAGCTAGCTAAGCCCCAGAACAATCAAAGGACCTCTTTCTCTCTTTGTCTCCCCACCTACCTCTCTCTCTCTCTCTCTCTCTTTCTCTCTCTTTCTCGCTCTCTCTCCCTCTCCACCTCTCTGTCTCTCTCTCCACCTCTCTCTCCCTCCCTCTCTCTCTGTCTCTCTCCACCTCTCTCCCTCTCTCTCTCCCCCCCCCCCTCTCTACCTCGCTCTCTTCTCTCTCTCTCTCTCTCTCTCTCTCTCTCTACTCTTTCTTTCTCTGCTCTCCATCCCAGGTACCACTACCCAGTTCCAAAGATCTTCTATGTCCAGTTGTCTGTGGGCACTAATGAGTTTATTGGAGAGGGCCGGACTCGCCAGGCGGCCAGACACAACGCCGCCATGAAGGCCCTGCAAGCCCTACGCAATGAACCCATACCTGAACGACCACCACAGGTAACTGTGGGCACGGACACACACACACTCACACGAATGGACAAACAAAGGCATGCACAGAGAGAAAGACACACACACATATACACACATATATACACACATATACACACATATATACACACATATACACACATATATACACACATATACACACATATACACACATATACACACATATACACACACACACATGGACACACATGGACACACACACACATGGACACACATATACACACACATGGACACACACATGGACACACATGGACACACACACATGGAAACACATGGACACACATGGACACACACACATGTACACACATATACACACATATACACACATGGACACACACACATGGACACACATATACACACACATGGACACACACATGGACACACACACATGGACACACACATGGACACACACATGGACACACATGGACACACACACATGGACACACACACATGGACACACATGGACACACACACATGTACACACACACATGTACACACACACATGGACACACACACATGGACACACACACACATGCACACACATGGACACACACACATGGATACACATGGACACACACACATGGACACACACACATGGACACACATGGACACACATGGACACACACACATGGACACACACACATGGACACACATGAACACACATGGACACACATGGACACACACACATGGACACACATGGACACACACACATGGACACACATGGACACACACATGGACACACACATGGACACACACACATGGACACACATGGACACACACACATGGACACACACACATGAACACACATGGACACACACACATGGACACACACACATGGACACACACACATGGACACACACACACATGGACACACACACATGGACACACACACATGGACACACATGAACACACATGGACACACACACATGGACACACACACATGGACACACACACATGGACACACATGGACACACACACATGGACACACACACATGGACACACATGGACACACACACACATGGACACACACACATGGACACACATGGACACACACACATGGACACACATGGACACACACACATGGACACACACACATGGACACACATGGACACACACACATGGACACACACACACACGCACGTGCGCGCGCGCACACACACACACACACACACACACACACACACACATACCTGGACAGACACACAGACACAGATGGACACACAGACAGCCACACAGAAGGACACAGACAACTAGACGGACACATAGACGAACACAGGGACGGATACAGGGACGGACTGACACAGGGACGGATGGATGGACAGACGGACACAGAGACGGACACACCCCCTCCCTCATCCCCCCTCCCTCATCCCTTCTTCCCCCTCCCTCATCCCTACTTCCTGCCCTGAGGTAACCCCACTGAGGTAACCCCACTGGTAACCCCACTAAGGTAACCCCACTAAGGTAACCCCACTGGTAACCCCACTGGTAACCCCACTGGTAACCCCACTAAGGTAACCCCACTGGTAACCCCACTGCCCTAAGGTAACCCCACTGAGGTAACCCCACTGCCCTAAGGTAACCCCACTGCCCTAAGGTAACCCCACTGCCCTAAGGTAACCCCACTGCCCTAAGGTAACCCCACTCTCACCCCCATCCTCAAATAAAGTAGTGCGTGTTGAAACATTGATGTCCTGGCAATAAACAGGGACTATTAAAGAGTGTGATCCTCTCCTCTCGCCCTTCATCATTTTCCACTAAGTGAATAGACTTATCAGCTTTCAGCAGGAACCACCCAAACCCACCACAACCCAATTACTCTGATGTATAATTCAACCTCTGTTTTACCTTGCGTGTGTGTGTGTGCGTGTGTTGATGTCTGTGTCACAACTTGCACCTGGTGGTCTTCCTCTCTGTCTCTGTCTCTCTCTCTCTCTTTCTCTCTCTCTCTCTCTCTCTCTCTCTCTCTCTGTCTCTCTGTCTCTCTCTGTCTCTCTCTCTCTCTCTCTCTCTCTCCGTTGTCTTTTTTCTTGTAACTGTATCCTTTCTCCTCCTGGAACCCCTCAGCCTGGCAGAGCTGTTGGTTATTTAAAACACTGTGCCTACTTACTACTTCACCCTCAGTGTGAGTGTGTTCCGTCTGTTCATAAATAAGCTCTTTTGTCAACTGCTGCTTCAGGGTCTTGCTTTACAGATTGAGGCACACCGTGTGTGTGTGTGTGTGTGTGTGTGTGTGTGTGTGTGTGTGTGTTTACACCTCAGGCTAGTCTTGTTCTTGTCACTGCTGCATGTTACCCCACAGATCAACATCACTGTCCAACTAGTGAGTCTGGCTCTGGGGGAGAGTGATGAGACCGCTTGCTAGCTAGTGCTGGCTAGCTGGCAACAACAGCAGCATGGTGCTAGTTAACGTGTAGTATTGGTCGCCATCTGGATGTCACAGTGTTAGCTACCATAACGACAAGCCGGTGGGAATGACAAGTACAACAACGTTGTATCAATGCGCTAGGCTATCACCGGGCAGCCTTATATAGGATGCTGTTTCTAGGCTATCACCAGGCAGCCCTATAAAGGATGCTGTTGCTAGGCTATCACCGGGCAGCCCTATATAGGAGGCTGTTGCTAGGCTATCACCGGGCAGCCCTATATAGGATGTTGTTGCTAGGCTATCACCAGGCAGCCCTATATAGGATGCTGTTGCTAGGCTATCACCTGGCAGCCCTATAAAGGATGATGTTGCTAGGCTATCACCGGGCAGCCCTATATAGGATGTTGTTGCTAGGCTATCACCAGGCAGCCCTATATAGGATGCTGTTGCTAGGCTATCACCTGGCAGCCCTATAAAGGATGATGTTGCTAGGCTATCACCGGGCAGCCCTATATAGGATGCTGTTGCTAGGCTATCACCGGGCAGCCCTATAAAGGATGCTGTTGCTAGGCTATCACCAGGCAGCCCTATAAAGGATACTGTTGCTAGGCTATCACCAGGCAGCCCTATAAAGGATGCTGTTGCTAGACAGGCGGTAACTAACGTGCTCAATTTCTTCCATCCCACTCATTTTGAGTAGGATAACAGCATACTCGAGAAATAACTTGTAATATCGGTAGTAGCCTCATCCTTTCATCGCCCCCAGCCTCATCTCAAACCATTTCCATTGCAGAAATCAGCTGAAGAGGGTGGTAACCCGTTGTAAACCAGGGGTGTCTCGTAACACGTCAAACCCATCAAATACCTTGCTTGGGTGGATCTCCAAAGGTGCTCAACAGATTAGTGCCGTAGGAGGAGCTACAGGGCGTGAGGACTAAACACGTCAACTAAACAAGCACTGGAGATTTCTCTGTTATGTCGAGATGAGCTAAAGGTGCAGCTTGAGGGGAGAAAGGTGGACATAGCAATATTTATGTCATATTTTTATAAAAACAGTATACTATTGACCTAAAAGCTTGGCTAAATTACAAGAAAAGGTCACCCATGTCGAATGGTATATTATTTTTGTGCGTCTCTGAGTGATGTTCTAACGATTCCCTGGGTCATTTCATGTTTTCATGTGTATCTGAGTTAATGGTGTTCAAGCAGGCAGAAATCTGGCCGGTATGAAGCAGCACTGTGACATATTCACTAAACTGGAAGTTAAATAACTTTTAGATCACAAAACTGTCTATCATTTCAATACTGCCCGATGTCATAACTCAGGAGGATGTCTTCTCTCAAATGAGCCAATTATAATATTTTTGCGATATTCCTACCTGGAGAAATGTGTAATTTAACAGAGGGTCCAGCTCATTTTTCCTATTTCTCTTGGCCTTTAGTCCAGGGTGCATTGCATGGTGCCGTTGCCAGAGATATTATAGACAGGAGATGTGAATCCACGAACGTACAGTGTCTTCGGAAAGTATTCAGACCCCTTGATTCTTTCCACATTTTGTTACGTTACGTACAGCCTTATTCCAAAATGTATTTAACATAAAAAAAACGATACCTTGTTTACATAAGTATTCAGACCCTTTTCTATGAGACTCGAAATTGAGCTCAGGTGCATCCTGTTTCCATTGATCATCCTTGAGATGTTTCTACAACTTGATTGGAGTCCACCTGTGGTAAATTCAATTGATTGGACATGATTTGGAAAGGCACACACCTGTTGAAATAAGGTCCCATAGTTGACAGTGCATGTCAGAGCAAAAACCAAGCCATGAGGTCGAAGGAATTGTCCTTAGAGCTCAGAGACAGGATTGTGTAGAGTCACAGATCTGAGGGAAGGATACCAAAACATTTCTGCAGCATTGAAGGTCCCCGAGAACACAGTGGCCTCCATCATTCTTAAATGGAAGAAGTTTGGAACCATAAAGACTCTTCCTAGAGCTGTACGCCCGGCCAAACTGAGCAATTGGGGGAGAAGGTCCTAGGTCAGGGAGGTGACCAAGAATCCGATGGTCACTCTGACAGAGCTCTAGAGTTCCTCTGTGGAGATTGGAGAAACTTCCAGAAGGACAATCATTTATGCAGCACTCCACCAATCAGCCCTTTATGGTAGAGTGGCCAGACGGAAGCCACTTCTCAGTAAAAGGCACGTTACAGCCCTCTTGCAATTTGCCGAAAGGCACCTAAAGACTCTGACCATGAGAAACAAGATTCTCTGGTCTGATGAAACCAAGATTGGACTCTTTGGCCTGAATGCCAAGCGTCACATTTGGAGGAAACCTGACACCATCCCTACAGTGAAGCATGGTGGTGGCAGCATCATGCTGTGGGGATGTTTTTCAGCGGCAGGGACTGTGAGACTAGTCAGAATTGAGGGAAAGATGAACGGAGCAGAGTACAGAGAGATCCTTGATGAAAACCTGCTCCGGAGCGCTCAGGACCTCAGACTGGGGCGAAGGTTCACCTTCCAACAGGACATCGACCCTAAGCACACAGCCAAGACAACACAGGAGTGACTTCGGGACAAGTCTCTGAATGTCCTTGAGTGGCCCAGCCAGAGCCCAGACTTGAACTCGATTGGACATCTCTGGAGAGACCTGAGCTGTGCAACAACGCTCCCCATCCAACCTGACAGAGCTTGAGAGGATCTGCAGAAAAGAATGGGAGAAACTCCCCAAATACAGGTGTGCCAAGCTTGTAGCGTCAAACCTAAGAAGTCCCGAGGCTGTAATCCCTGACAAAGGTGCTTCAACAAAGTACTGAGTAAAGGGTCTGAATACTTATGTAAATGTGATATTTCCGTTTTTTATATTTAACAAGTTAGCAAACAATGCTTTGTCATTATGGGGTATTGTGTGTAGATTGATGAGGAAAAAAAACAATTTAATACATTTTAGAATAACGTCAAGGGGTCTGAATACTTTCAAAAGGCACTGTATAACAACCCACCCAGCAGACTGTCTAACAATCTCGTTCACTTTGTCATTCTACGTCACCTGGTTGCTAAGCTACTCGTCATGCAATTCCTTCTCAAAGTCGGTGTATGTCGAGAAACGCACCTTTTTTTCCTCAAAAGTACGTAATGTCACGGGTCTGTAGTGACTCCTCAAGCACTGAGCACCGCTGCGCCACTCGGGAGGTCCGAGCTCAGTGACTTTCAATGTGGCACTGTCATAGGATGCCACCATTCCCCGCTAGATCTGCCCCGGTCAACTGTAAGTGCAGTTATTGTGAAGTTGAAACGTCTAGGAGCAACAACGGCTCACGACTAGATTATCTGCAGGCAGGGTGTGTGTTAGATTAGATTATCTGCAGGCTGGGTGTGTCTAGATTATCTGCAGTCAGGGTATGTCTAAATTATCTGCAGGCTGGGTGTGACTAGATTATCTGCAGGCAGGGTGTGTGTTGGATTAGATTGTCTGCAGGCTGGGTGTGACTAGATTATCTGCAGGCAGGGTGTGTGTTAGATTAGATTATCTGCAGGCAGGGTGTGTGTTAGATTAGATTATCTGCAGGCTGGGTGTGACTAGATTATCTGCAGGCAGGGTGTGTGTTATATTAGATTATCTGCAGGCAGGGTGTGTCTAGATTATCTGCAGGCAGGGTGTGTGTTTGATTAGATTATCTGCAGGGGAAGGGAAGGAGAGAGAGAGAAAGACTTCTACTTCACTTGCTTTGGCAACGTTAACATATGTTTCCCATGCCAATAAAGCCCTTAAATTGAATGACAGACAGACAGACAGACAGACAGACAGACAGACAAAGACAGAGGTTTCTCCCAGCAGCATTAGTCACATGAGGAGTCAGATACTGAGCTCTGTATCAGATTAGGCCTGGCGCAGACAGCCTCCTTAGAACACTCCTTGGCCAACATCCACCCTCCTAGTTTTTTGAGGGAAGGTGTTGACATGAGAGGTGTACTGTTAGAGTAGAGTGGGAACCAACTGTTAGTTCTTCAGTGCTCCAGAGTTTCCTGATGTTCTGAAGATAATTCTTCCTGACAACAGAACCCCCCACACACACACATGATCCCATGTCCCTGTACAGCTGACTCTCAGAAGGAGTTGGATGAGGGGAGTTTTAATGTTCTGTTCTGTGTGGTTCTAGAGCCCTGAGGAGCAGAAGGAGTTGGATGAGGGGAGTTCTAATGTTCTGTTCTGTGTGGTTCTAGAGCCCTGAGGAGCAGAAGGAGTTGGATGAGGGGAGTTCTAATGTTCTGTTCTGTGTGGTTCTAGAGCCCTGAGGAGCAGAAGGAGTTGGAAGAGGGGAGTGATGCCTCTAAGTCAGAGATCAGTCTGGTGTACGAGATAGCCCTCAAGAGGAACCTGTCTGTCTGCTTCGAGGTAAGACACCTAACACTGTGTGTGTGTGTTATTGTTCCTGTGTGTCTTCCTCTGAACAGTAAAACGGTGTCGACAGCATCATCCACACAAAACTAGCACAACAACGTATTCTAACCCAGAGCTTTCACTACAATGTGTGTTCAATACACCAGCTCATTGGCCTTCACTCTCCATTGTCCTAGTCATTTTCATAGTAGGGCTAGGTGACTCACCCAGATAATTATGTTGCCACCACTCACACAGCTTTCAGAGTCCTGCATGGTTACCTTGTCTGATGGTCCTCTTTGTGACCGTTGGTCTGATGTCTCTGACCTAGATACGTCTGTTTAGTCCAGGAGTAGAACAGTAGTCTGTATCTGTTTAGTCCAGGAGTAGAACAGTAGTCTGTATCTGTTTAGTCCAGGAGTAGAACAGTAGTCTGAATCTGTTTAGTCCAGGAGTAGAACAGTAGTCTGTATCTGTTTAGTCCAGGAGTAGAACAGTAGTCTGTATCTGTTTAGTCCAGGAGTAGAACAGTAGTCTGTATCTGTTTAGTCCAGGAGTAGAACAGTAGTCTGAATCTGTTTAGTCCAGGAGTAGAACAGTAGTCTGAATCTGTTTAGTCCAGGAGTAGAACAGTAGTCTGTATCTGTTTAGTCCAGGAGTAGAACAGTAGTCTGTATCTGTTTAGTCCAGGAGTAGAACAGTAGTCTGAATCTGTTTAGTCTAGGTCAGGTAAACCATCCCTGGTTCCCTATAGGCCTGAATCAGTCTTTATCACCAGTCTATTATAGGCCTGAATCAGTCTTTATCACCAGTCTATTATGAGGGGCTGAATCAGTCTTTATCACCAGTCTATTATGAGGGCCTGAATCAGTCTTTATCACCAGTCTATTATAGGCCTGAATCAGTCTTTATCACCAGTCTATTATGAGGGCCTGAATCAGTCTTTATCACCAGTCTATTATGAGGGGCTGAATCAGTCTTTATCACCAGTCTATTATGAGGGGCTGAATCAGTCTTTATCACCAGTCTATTATGAGGGGCTGAATCAGTCTTTATCACCAGTCTATTATGAGGGGCTGAATCAGTCTTTATCACCAGTCTATTATGAGGGCCTGAATCAGTCTTTATCAACAGTCTATTATGAGGGGCTGAATCAGTCTTTATAATAGAGATTTAGGAAGAGATAGAGTGAGGGTTGGAAGGAGAGAGAGAGAGATGTTCCCCAGTATTTTCCTTGCCGTCTCAATATGCTGTAATATCTGAAACACCCCTGTAACCCCCGTTGGCACATTTGATATCTGAAACACCCCTGTAACCCTCGTTGGCACGTTTGATATCTGAAACACCCCTGTAACCCTCGTTGGCACGTTTGATATCTGAAACACCCCTGTAACCCTCGTCGGCACATTTGATATCTGAAACACCCCTGTAACCCTCGTTGGCACATTTGATATCTGAAACACCCCTGTAACCCTCGTTGGCATGATATTGGTCTTAACTCTTCTTTCTATAAACTCCAATATGAATCACTTCATCATTAAAACAGATGTATCAGGTTTAGAATGATTCCATCAATATTGATTAGGTTTTGCCATGGCACCCTCGCGGCAGACTAGCTGGGCTGTTAACTCCAGCAAATTAGTTGTTAATTTTGTTATATTTAGTGTTTTTATATGAAATTACTTTTCTGCAAGCTATTGGTTTTGATAGAGATGACAGAAGTTTGATGATCTGGGAATTTTTATTTTCAATAGCAGCAGTAAAATTATTATTAGATCTATTGGATTGCCAGGTAACTTTAATGCCAGCTGCTAGCTTCGCTGATGCTGTTTTGATTTGAACGGGCCATCCTTGTTTGGTCATGCCAGGGATTTCCTCTGAGGCTTCGGGCGGCTAACCAAATGACTACCCAGAACATTGCATTGACTAGTCGTTGCAACCAACACAATTTGGACAGTGAAGGACACTGGCTGACTAGTTCTGCAAGCTATTCCTAAGGAGAGCAACCACTGTCATCTGAAAGACTATTTAAATGTGTTATTGTTTTGGTCTTTGCACAGTTGTTTAATTATTTCAACCTTGTGATGTTTATGTACTACAATTCAGCTTGTACTGTGATGTGTAACGGTAGATGTTTTGTGTCTCTGTCTTTTACTAAACAAAGGTTCAGGTCAATAGCAGGAGGGATGACAGAGTGGAGGTTTAAACCAGACAACACGGATATTCCTCTGTACTGTGTGTCTCTGTCTGTCTGTCTGTCTGTCTGCCTGCCTGTCTGCCTGCCTGCCTGCCTGTCTGTCTGTCTGTCTGTCTGTCTGTGCCTGTCTGCCTATCTATCTATCTATCTGTCTGTCTGTCTGTCTGTCTGTCTGTCTGTCTGTCTGTCTGTCTGTCTGTCTGTCTGTCTGTCTGTCTGTCTGTCTGTCTGTCTGTCTGTCTGCCAGCCAGCCAGCCAGCCAGCCAGCCAGCCAGCCAGCCAAACAGCTTGTCTAGTGTGTACTGACAGTCAAACAGCTTGTCTAGTGTGTACTGACAGTCAAACAGCTTGTATAGTGTGTAGTGACAGTCAAACAGCTTGTCTAGTGTGTACTGACAGTCAAACAGCTTGTCTAGTGTGTACTGACAGTCAAACAGCTTGTATAGTGTGTAGTGACAGTCAAACAGCTTGTCTAGTGTGTACTGACAGTCAAACAGCTTATCTAGTGTGTACTGACAGTCAAACAGCTTATCTAGTGTGTACTGACAGTCTGGACAGGATTAGGGCTGTTTTAATGCGTCCACATGCTTCCCAAACGAAACCGTTTGGAACAGTTTTAGCATGTATTATTTTTTGTTCGTTTTGTACTACGGCTGTTAATGACAGATTTCTTGAATTATCTTAGATTCATTCTAAATGGAGAAAGTACTATTGCCACTTCAAGTGAAGGTCTTTTAAGGGAGTATGCGTGCACACTCGTTGGCCTGGCCGAATTCAAACTGAAGCTGGCTGACGCCTTTAGGTTCTCTCGCTCTCTGTCTCTGTTTTTTCTCTCTCTTTCTCTCTCAGTTCAATTACATTTCAATTTAAGAGGTATAAATTTGGGTCAGTCACAGTGGTCAGGTATTCTGACCAAACTAGGGCCAAATAACATCCTGCTCAGTTTTTTCTAATGTGTCAAGTAATTATATATATTTTTTTCTCATGATTTGTTTGGGTCTAATTGTGTTGCTGTCCTGGGGTTCTGTGGGGTCTGGTTTCATTTTTCAAACACTCCACAGATTTCATGTTAACAAACTATAGTTTTGGAAAGTCGGTTAGAAAATATACTTCGTGCATGACACAAGTAATTCTTCCAACAATTGTTTACAGACAGATTATTTCACTTATAATTCACTGTATCACAATTCCAGTGGGTCAGAAGTTGACATGCACTTAGTTGACTGTGCCTTTAAACAGCTTGGAATATTCCAGAAAATGATAGCTTTAGAAGCTTCTGATAGGCTAATTGACATAATTTTAGTCAATTGGAGGTGTACCTGTGGATGTATTTCAAGGTCTACATTCAAACTCAGTGCCTCTTTGCTCGACATCATGGGAAAATCTAAAGAAATCAGCCAAGACCTCAGAAAAAACATTGTAGATCTCCACAAGTCTGGTTTATCCTTGGGAGCAATTTCCAAACGCCTGAAGATACCACGTTCATCTGTACAAACAATAGTAAGCAAGTATAAACACCATGGAACCACGCAGCCGTCATACCACTCAGGAAGGAGACGCGTTCTGTCTCCTAGAGATGAACGTACTTTGGTGCGAAAAGTGCAAATCAATCCCAGAACAACAGCAAAGGACCTTGTGAAGATGCTGGAGGAAACAGGTACAAAAGTATCTATATCCATAGTAAAACAAGTCCTATATAGACATAACCTGAAAAGCCGCTCAGAAAGGAAGAAGCCACTGCTCCAAAACCGCCATAAAAATGCCAGACTACGGTTTGCAACTGACATGGGGACAAATATCCTACTTTTTGGAGAAATGTCCTCTGGTCTGATGAAACAAAAATAGAGCTGTTTGGCCGTAATGACCATCATTATGTTTGGAGGAAAAAGGGGGAGGCTTGTAAGCCGAAGAACACCATCCCAACCGTGAAGCATGGGGGTGGCAGCATCATGTTGTGGGGGTGCTTTGCTGAAGGTGTATTTCTGTATTGTTTTAGTGATTCACCATAGTGAAGGTGTATTTCTGTATTGTTTTAGTGATTCGCCATAGTGAAGGTGTATTTCTGTATTGTTTTAGTGATTCGCCATAGTGAAGGTGTATTTCTGTATTGTTTTAGTGATTCTCCATAGTGAAGGTGTATTTCTGTATTGTTTTAGTGATTCACCATAGTGAAGGTGTATTTCTGTATTGTTTTAGTGATTCACCATAGTGAAGGTGTATTTCTGTATTGTTTTAGTGATTCACCATAGTGAAGGTGTATTTCTGTATTGTTTTAGTAATTCACCATAGTGAAGGTGTATTTCTGTATTGTTTTAGTGATTCACCATAGTGAAGGTGTATTTCTGTAGTGTTTTAGTGATTCGCCATAGTGAAGGTGTATTTCTGTATTGTTTTAGTGATTCGCCATAGTGAAGGTGTATTTCTGTATTGTTTTAGTGATTCGCCATAGTGAAGGTGTATTTCTGTATTGTTTTAGTGATTCTCCATAGTGAAGGTGTATTTCTGTATTGTTTTAGTGATTCACCATAGTGAAGGTGTATTTCTGTATTGTTTTAGTGATTCACCATAGTGAAGGTGTATTTCTGTATTGTTTTAGTGATTCACCATAGTGAAGGTGTATTTCTGTATTGTTTTAGTGATTCACCATAGTGAAGGTGTATTTCTGTATTGTTTTAGTGATTCACCATAGTGAAGGTGTATTTCTGTATTGTTTTAGTGATTCACCATAGTGAAGGTGTATTTCTGTATTGTTTTAGTGATTCACCATAGTGAAGGCGTAGACTCAGGTTTTAAGGGTCTCTATGTTCTTAGTTGGATAAGTTTCTCAATTTCGTTCTTAGGTTTTTATATTCTTCATCAAACCATTTGTCATTGTTGTTCATTTTCTTTGTTTTTTTAGATTTGATGAGAAGCTGAGAGGTCAAATATACTGTTGAGGTTTTCTACTGACAAGTTTACACCTTCACTATTACAGTGGAACGTTGTGTCCAGGAAGTTGTCTAGAAGGTATTTAATTTGTTGTTGCATGATAGTTTTTTGTTAGGTTTCAACACCACTTTCCTTCCATCTATAGCATTTCCTTATATTATTCAGTTCCTTTGGCTTTGATGCCTCATGATTGATTATTGCTCTGTTCAAGTAGAGTGTGATTTTGCTGTGATCTGATAGGGGCGTCAGTGGACTGACTCTGAACGCTCTGTGAGACTCTGGGTTGAGGTCAGTGATAAAGTAGTCTACAGTACTACTGCCAAGAGATGAGCTATATGTGTACCTACCATAGGAGTCTCCTCGAAGCCTACCATTGACTATGTACATACCCAGCATGCAACAGAGCTGCAGGAGTTGTGACCCGTTTTTGTTGGTTATGTTGTCATAGTTGTGTCTAGCACGCTACATTACATTATGACACTACCACACTATGACACTACATTACATTATGACACTACCACACTATGACACTACCACACTACATTACATTATGACACTACCACACTATGACACTACCACACTATGACACTACATTACATTATGACACTACCACACTATGACACTACATTACATTATGACACTACCACACTATGACACTACATTACATTATGACACTACCACACTATGACACTACCACACTACATTACATTATGACACTACCACACTATGACACTACATTATGACACTACCACACTATGACACTACATTACATTATGACACTACCACACTATGACACTACCACACTACATTACATTATGACACTACCACACTATGACACTACATTACATTATGACACTACCACACTATGACACTACCACATTATGACACTACCACACTACATTACATTATGACACTACCACACTATGACACTACCACACTACATTACATTATGACACTACCACACTATGACACTACATTACATTATGACACTACCACACTATGACACTACATTACATTATGACACTACCACACTATGACACTACATTACATTATGACACTACCACACTATGACACTACCACACTACATTACATTATGACACTACCACACTATGACACTACATTACATTATGACACTACCACACTATGACACTACATTACATTATGACACTACCACACTATGACACTACCACACTATGACACTACATTACATTATGACACTACCACACTATGACACTACATTACATTATGACACTACCACACTATGACACTACCACACTATGACACTACATTACATTATGACACTACCACACTATGACACTACCACACTATGACACTACCACACTATGACACTACCACACTATGACACTACCACGCTATGACACTACCACACTACATTACATTATGACACTACCACACTATGACACTACCACACTATGACACTACATTACATTATGACACTACCACACTATGACACTACATTACATTATGACACTACCACACTATGACACTACATTACATTATGACACTACCACACTATGACACTACCACACTACATTACATTATGACACTACCACACTATGACACTACCACACTATGACACTACATTACATTATGACACTACCACACTATGACACTACATTACATTATGACACTACCACACTATGACACTACCACACTACATTACATTATGACACTACCACACTATGACACTACATTACATTATGACACTACCACACTATGACACTACCACACTATGACACTACATTACATTATGACACTACCACACTACATTACATTATGACACTACCACACTATGACACTACCACACTATGACACTACATTACATTATGACACTACCACACTATGACACTACCACACTATGACACTACATTACATTATGACACTACCACACTATGACACTACCACACTACATTACATTATAACACTACCACACTATGACACTACATTACACTATGACACTACCACACTACATTACATTATGACACTACCACACTATGACACTACCACACTATGACACTACATTACACTATGACACTACCACACTACATTACATTATGACACTACCACACTATGACACTACCACACTATGACACTACATTACATTATGACACTACCACACTATGACACTACCACACTACATTACATTATGACACTACCACACTATGACACTACATTACATTATGACACTACCACACTATGACACTACATTATGACACTACCACACTATGACACTACCACACTACATTACATTATGACACTACCACACTACCACACTACATTACATTATGACACTACCACACTATGACACTACATTATGACACTACCACACTATGACACTACCACACTACATTACATTATGACACTCCCACACTATGACACTACATTACATTATGACATTACATTACATAACATGACTGTGGGAGACAATGTTTCTGAATCATGTTAACCACTACCGGCTGGGCATGATAGATTGTCTGTGTCCCAATTGGCATCCTATTACCTATTGCCATGGTCAAACGTAGTGCACCATGTATGGAATAGGGTGCCATTTGGGATGCAAGCATTGTGTCTTAATTCCTTTACACAGCGATGAGGAGGGGCGTGGCTAAACCCCAAATCCTGGATCAAAGAGAAGTTATCAAAGAAGAGGAATGGATGGATAGATAGATCACATCTAGATGTCTCCTTACTAAAGGACATAGGAGAAGAGAAGATGGCAGTATCCCAAATGGCCCCCTATTCCCTGTATAGTGCTCCCTATGAGGTCCTGGCCTAAAGTAGTGCACTATACAGGGAATAGGGGGCCATTTGGGATGCAGACTAGAAGGGAAGAGCCAAGAACCACCCATCATGCACAGTAGTAGTAGCTTCTTTCTCCCATGGCCTGAGGGCTATAGTCCTTCCTTGTTACTTCTTCAATAGATCCTTTCTGTATCTTTAGACTACCAGCCTCTGCTATTGTCCCACCCTGTTGACACACACATGCACACACACTCCTTGATGCCATAGAAGGTCTCGTATGTACGGATCCAGACCCGCCGCTGGTGTTAATGTCTCAGTGAGAAAAAGCAGGGAGAGAGAGAGAGAAATTACAGCGTTTCCTTTTAAATAACCTGATCTGTGTCATCAGGCGCAGTGTGTGTGTGTGTGTGTGTGTGTGTGTGTGTGTGTGTGTGTGTGTGTGTGTGTGTGTGTGTGTGTGTGTGTGTGTGTGTGTGTGTGTGTGTGTGTGTGTGTGTGTAAAGGAGGTGTTGTAACCCCATCTTGCTGATAGAGATTCCATGTCGTCTGAGAGAAGACTGACTACAGCTCGTCTGCCGCCATCCTGCAGCATGTATCCCCAGCCAACAGCCCACACACTCTCTCTAGTCCTTTCACTGTATTCCAGAAAAGGCATCAGCCAATTACTTTTTTCTACCGAGAGGTCAAACATCCCAGTATGCACCATTCCTGTGATGGGCTACAACTTCTACTTCTACAGGTTGAAGATAAGGGTTAAGGCCAGAGGATTCTAATATCCCATAACTCTTTGCATGAATGCAGAAGAATTCTAGCGATGCTAGAACAGCACTGGTCTCATGCAGCGTTTCCCAAACTAGGGGTCTGACTTGAAAATAGGGTCACGAGAGAAACTCTGAACATTTAGAATTTGTGCTTGGTTCATAGAACCACGGTATTGTCAGTAACCTCCAGTAGCAGCTAATGTGGTTCTGACTTTATGAGCCCATTTCTGAAAGATATGTGTCTTCTGTCTCTACAATGGTCCACAAGCACAGGATTCATTAGAACAGAGTGGACCAGACCAGGCACTAAACCCTACACAGTTATAGCCTGCTGATCTTCTGAACTGTCCAGTACCTTTCTGATGCCTTTCAGTCACTTCAAACCATTCTGTCAGACTGATTTGTAATAGACTGTCATCCCAATTAAACAAGTAAACATTGGCCGTTGATTACATCACGTTTTTACATGGTGGGTTCGCAAACATTTTCAATATCAAAATTGGGTCTCGGGTCAAAACAGTTTGGGAAGCGTTGTTCCAAGTGAATACGACAACCTAAGTGTAAGTAAACGTCCGACTTGAACTGTATATATAACTGCATAACTTCAGACTAGTTACATATTACTATAACTTCCTTATATAACTGTAGTGATAATCAGCTATTCTTTAGATCTAGTAAGGAATGCAGTTCTCTGAAGTATATGAGGAATGCTCAAGGCTTATGTCTTTACATATGTTGTATAATACAAGGAAGGAGGGCGGGAGGAATGGGGCGAGGGTGAGGGGGAGAGATGGAGCGAGAGAGAGAGAGATTTACACATGCATGGGTGGGTAGCATTGTGACCATGATCCAGAACAGATTATATTGTGGACTACCTGACACTGCAAACACATCCACACACTCACTGTGCAATTCACATACTCACAGGGAAGACTCATCTCTCATTCAGATGGGGAAACCTCATATTCTGTCCCAATCAAATCCCCAGGTCTCCCCAGCTCATAAAGGACCTTGAAATGTCTCTCATCCCTCCTTCCTCTCCTCTAACTTCCTCTCCTTATTCTCTATCCCAGGTCCTGAAGGAGAGCGGTCCCCCTCACATGAAGAGCTTTCTGACACGTGTATCCGTAGGGGAGTTCTCAGCGGAGGGTGAGGGGAACAGTAAGAAGCTGTCTAAGAAGAGGGCTGCTCTCTCCATCCTCCAGGACCTCAAGAAGCTCCCCTTCACCCCGTTAGTGGAGAAACCCAAACTACACTACAAGAAACGCCCCAAGACCATCCTCAAGGTACCGGGGTTGGGGCTTGGAAAGGGACAGTGGTGAGGGTATAGGACTGGGGCTGGGGTTGGGGCTGGGGCTAGAGGTGGGGTATAGGACTGGGGCTGGGGTTGGGGCTGGGGCTAGAGGTGGGGTATAGGACTGGGGCTGGGGTTGGGGCTGGGGCTAGAGGTGGGGTATAGGACTGGGGCTGGGGTTGGGGCTGGGGCTAGAGGTGGGGTATAGGACTGGGGCTGGGGTTGGGGCTGGGGCTAGAGGTGGGGTATAGGACTGGGGCTGGGGTTGGGGCTGGGGCTAGAGGTGGGGTATAGGACTGGGGCTGGGGTTGGGGCTGGGGCTAGAGGTGGGGTATAGGACTGGGGCTGGGGTTGGGGCTGGGGCTAGAGGTGGGGTATAGGACTGGGGCTGGGGTTGGGGCTGGGGCTAGAGGTGGGGTATAGGACTGGGGCTGGGGTTGGGGCTGGGGCTAGAGGTGGGGTATAGGACTGGGGTTGGGGCTGGGGCTAGAGGTGGGGTATAGGACTGGGGCTGGGGTTGACGCTGGGGGGCTCAACCACCAAACAACTATGTAGCTTAGCTTGATTTAAAGTGCATTTCAACATGGCTATGCATTATGGAAATAAAGACACTGGTTGGTCCTAACTAAGGTTCTGGTCATTCAGTTGAATAATTTACTCAATTGACAAGAACATACAGTGGGGAGAACAAGTATTTGATACACTGCCGATTTTGCAGGTTTTCCCACTTACAAAGCATGTAGAAGTCTGTAATTTTTATCATAGGTACTCTTCAACTGTGAGAGACGGAATCTAAAACAAAAATCCAGAAAATCACATTGTATGATTTTTAAGTAATTAATTTGCATTTTATTGCATGACATAAGTATTTGATACATCAGAAAAGCAGAACTTAATATTTGGTACAGAAACCTTTGTTTGCAATTACAGAGATCATACGTTTCCTGTAGTTCTTGACCAGGTTTGCACACTCTGCAGCAGGGATTTTGGCCCACTCCTCCATACAGATCCTTCAGGTTTCGGGGCTGTCACTGGGCAATACGGACTTTCAGCTCCCTCCAAAGATTTTCTATTGGGTTCAGGTCTGGAGACTGGCTAGGCCACTCTAGGACCTTGATATGCTTCTTACGGAGCCACTCCTTAGTTGCCCTGGCTGTGTGTTTCGGGTCGTTGTCATGCTGGAAGACCCAGCCACGACCCATCTTCAATGCTCTTACTGAGGGAAGGAGGTTGTTGGCCAAGATCTTGCGATACATGGCCCCATCCATCCTCCCCTCAATACAGAAAAGCATCCCCAAAGAATGATGTTTCCACCTCCATGCTTCACGGTTGGGATGGTGTTCTTGGGGTTGTACTCATCCTTCTTCTTCCTCCAAACACGGCGAGTGGAGTTTAGACCAAAAAGCTCTATTTTTGTCTCATCAGACCACATGACCTTCTCCCATTCCTCCTCTGGATCATCCAGATGGTCATTGGCAAACTTCAGACGGGCCTGGACATGCGCTGGCTTGAGCAGGGGGACCTTGCGTGCGCTGCAGGATTTTAATCCATGACGGCGTAGTGTGTTACTAATGGTTTTCTTTGAGACTGTGGTCCCAGCTCTCTTCAGGTCATTGACCAGGTCCTGCCGTGTAGTTCTGGGCTGATCCCTCACCTTCCTCATGATCATTGATGCCCCACGAGGTGAGATATTGCATGGTGCCCCAGACCGAGGGAGATTGACCGTCATCTTGAACTTCTTCCATTTTCTAATAATTGCGCCAACAGTTGTTGCCTTCTCACCAAGATGCTTGCCTATTGTCCTGTAGCCCATCCCAGCCTTGTGCAGGTCTACAATTTTATCCCTGATGTCCTTACACAGCTCTCTGGTCTTGGGCATTGTGGAGAGGTTGGAGTCTGTTTGATTGAGTGTGTGGACAGGTGCCTTTTATACAGGTTACGAGTTCAAACAGGTGCAGTTAATACAGGTAATGAGTGGAGAACAGGAGGGCTTCTTAAAGAAAAACGAACAGGTCTGTTAGAGCGGAATTCTTACTGGTTGGTAGGTGATCAAATACTTATGTCATGCAATAAAATGCAAATTAATTATTTAAAAATCATACAATGTGATTTTCTGGATTTTTGTTTTAGATTCCGTCTCTCACAGTTGAAGTGTACCTATGATAAAACTTACAGACCTCTACATGCTTTGTAAGTAGGAAAACCTGCAAAATCGGCAGTGTATCAAATACTTGTTCTCCCCACTGTATGTGTTTACCCTCATTCTCTCCTTCTCTCTCTCTCTCCTTCTCTCTCTCTCTGTCTCTCTCTCTGTCTGTCTGTTTGTCTCTCTCTCTCTCTCTCTCTCTCTCTCTCTCTCCATCTCTCTCTCCATCTCTCTCTCTCTCTCTCTCTCCATCTTTCTCTCCCTCAGACGGGTCCAGATTATGGCCAGGGAATGAACCCCATCAGTAGACTGGCTCAGATACAACAGGCCAAGAAGGAGAAGGAACCAGAATACATGTTACTGTCTGAGAGAGGCATGCCACGACGCAGGGAGTTCATCATGCAGGTATGGAGTGATGATGGATGGGGGGCGGGGATAGCGAGATGCTAACCATGGATCTGATGGTCACTGTCAGAGCTCCAGAGTTCCTCTGTGGAGATGGGAGAACCTTCCAGAAGGATAACCATCTCTGCAGCACTCTACCAATCAGGCCTTAACGGTAGAGTGGCCAGACGGAAGCCACTCCTCAGTAAAAGGCACATGACAGCCCACTTGGAGTTTTCCAAAAGGCACCTAAAGGACTCTCAGAACATGAGAAACAAGATTCTCTGGTCTGATGAAACCAAGATTGAACTCTTTGGTCTGAATGCCAAGCGTCACATCTGGAGGAAACCTGACACCATCCCTACAGTGAAGCATGGTGGTGGCATCATGCTGGGAGACTAGTCAGGATCGAGGGAAAGATGAACAGAGCAAAGTAAAGAGAGATTCTTAATGAAAACCTGCTCCAGAGACTCAGGACCTCAGACTGGGGAAAACGTACACCTTCCAACAGGACATCGACCCTAAGCACAAAGCCAAGACAACGCAGGAGTCTCAATGTCTCTCGAGATACTCAGTGATGTGTTGTGTTGGAT
>CM042418.1:28278935-28334200 GCA_023634145.1 Thymallus thymallus
TCAACCCCTCTAGCTGCCTTATTTAAAGCTTCCTTCAGAGCTACTTGAAGCAGTCAAAGGTGCCCTTGTTCATCTGTTACTGTTACTGAGGTTCTGGAATGTTGTTTGTTCATCTGTTACTGTTACTGAGGTTCTGGAATGTTGTTTGTTCATCTGTTACTGTTACTGAGGTTCTGGAATGTTGTTTGTTCATCTGTTACTGAGGTTCTGGAATGTTGTTTGTTCATCTGTTACTGAGGTTCTGGAATGTTGTTTGTTCATCTGTTACTGCTACTGAGGTTCTGGAATGTTGTTTGTTCATCTGTTACTGTTACTGAGGTTCTGGAATGTTGTTTGTTCATCTGTTACTGTTACTGAGGTTCTGGAATGTTGTTTGTTCATCTGTTACTGTTACTGAGGTTCTGGAATGTTGTTTGTTCATCTGTTACTGTTACTGAGGTTCTGGAATGTTGTTTGTTCATCTGTTACTGTTACTGAGGTTCTGGAATGTTGTTTGTTCATCTGTTACTGTTACTGAGGTTCTGGAATGTTGTTTGTTCATCTGTTACTGTTACTGAGGTTCTGGAATGTTGTTTGTTCATCTGTTACTGCTACTGAGGTTCATATTGTTTACTTTCTAAGTGTTGATGATGAAATGTTGATGTGATCATTTAGAAAGTAAACACTATAAAGTTTAATCAAAATGTTCAGTAGTAGTGCTCCCAACAGAGTGACTAGGAATGCAGAATTTTCCTAACAAAAATCCCTGGTTTTCTAGAAATCCGTGGCCTGCTATATAAAGTGGGCGACAGGCATCAAGACATTCTGTTACAGTTCGATTGAGTGTTGGACAAAATGAGTGACCTAAGCAACTGAGCATGATGTGATCATTTGTGCCAGGCGCACTGTTTCAAGTATCTCAGAAATGTCCTGCCTCCTGGGCTTTTCACACACAACAGTGTCTAGGATTTACCAAGACTGTTGCGACAAACAAAAAAGCATCCAGTCAGCAGCAGTCCTCTGGGGAAAACAGCTCGTTGATGAGAGGTCGAAGGAGAATGACAAGAATGACAAGGTGAGCGCTACCATCAGTCCTGTGTCATGCCAACAGTAAAGCATCCTCAGACCATTCATGTGTGGGGTTGCTTCTCAGCCAAGGGAGTGGGCTCACTCACAATTTTGCCTAAGAACACAGCCATGAATAAAGAATGGTACCAACCCATCCTCCGAGAGCAACTTCTCCCAACCATCCAAGAACAGTTTGGTGACGACCAATGCCTTTTCCAGCATGATGGAGCACCTTACCATAAGGCAAAAGTGATAACTAAGTGGCTCTGGGAACAAAACATCGACATTTTGGGTCCATGGGCAGGAAACTCCACAGACCTTAATCCCATTGAGAACTTGTGGTCGATCCTCAAGAGGCAGGTGGACAAACAAAAACCCACAACTTCTGACAAACTCCAAGCATTGATTATGCAAGAATGGCCTGCCATCAGTCAGGATGTGGCCCAGAAGTTAATTGACAGCATGCCAGGGCGGATTGCAGAGGTCTTGAAAAAGAAGGGTCAACACTGCAAATATTGACTCTTTGCATAAACTGAATGTCATTGCCAATGAAAGCCTTTGACACTTATGGAATACTTGTAATTATACAATACTGACATAAAGATCTAAGAACACTGAAGCAGCAAACTTTGTGGAGACCAATACTTTTGACCACGACTGTAGTCCTCTGTAATATATAATAGGAAATGTAGTCCTCTGTAATATATAATAGGAAATGTAGTCCTCTGTAATATATAATAGGAAATGTAGTTCTCTGTAATATATAATAGGAAATGTAGTCCTCTGTAATATATAATAGTAAATGTAGTTCTCTGTAATATACAATAGGAGAACACACAATATCTCAAAGGTCCTGTTGTCTGTCTGTGTGCTGTCTGTGCAGGTGAAGGTGTGTGGCGAGGTAGCCACAGGAACAGGACCCAATAAGAAGGTGGCGAAGCGGAACGCTGCCGAGGCCATGCTACTGCAGCTGGGATACAAGGCCTCCACCTGCCCACAGAGCCCTACTGAGGTTATAACGCATTATAACTCCTCTATAACATTATAACACAACATCTATAACACCTCTAACGTCTATCACCCATCTATAACATCTATAATACATCTAACACATCTATAACACCTAACATCTACCACACATCTATAACATCTAACACATCTCTAACACCTAACATCTATACAACCCTATAACACCTCTATAACACAGCTATAACACATCTAGAACATCTAGAACACCTAACGTCTTTAACACCTAACATATATAACACCTAACATCTATAACACATCTATAACACCTAACATCTATAACACATCTATAACAGCTAACATCATAACACATCTATAACACCTAACATCTATAACACATCTATAACAGCTAACATCATAACACATCTATAACACCTAACATCTATAACACATCTATAACAGCTAACATCATAACACATCTATAACACCTAACATCTATAACACATCTATAACAGCTAACATCATAACACATCTATAACACCTAACATCTAAAACACATCTATAACAGCTAACATCATAACACATCTATAACAGTTAACATCATAACACATCTATAACACCTAACATCATAACACATCTATAACAGCTAACATCATAACACATCTATAACACCTAACATCTATAACAGCTAACATCATAACACATCTATAACACGTAACATCTATAACACATCTATAACAGCTAACATCATAACAAATCTATAACAGCTAACATCCATAACACATCTATAACACATCTATAACAGTTAACATCTGTAACACATCTATAACAGCTAACATCCATAACACATCTATAACAGTTATCATCTATAACACATCTATAACAGCTAACATCATAACACATCTATAACACCTAACATCTATAACACATCTATAACAGCTAACATCATAACACATCTATAACACCTAACATCTATAACACATCTATAACAGCTAACATCATAACACATCTATAACACCTAACATCTAAAACACATCTATAACAGCTAACATCATAACACATCTATAACAGTTAACATCATAACACATCTATAACACCTAACATCATAACACATCTATAACAGCTAACATCATAACACATCTATAACACCTAACATCTATAACACATCTATAACAGCTAACATCATAACACATCTATAACACCTAACATCTATAACACATCTATAACAGCTAACATCATAACAAATCTATAACAGCTAACATCCATAACACATCTATAACACATCTATAACAGTTAACATCTGTAACACATCTATAACAGCTAACATCCATAACACATCTATAACAGTTATCATCTGTAACACATCTATAACAGCTAACATCCATAACACATCTATAACACATCTATAACAGTTAACATCTGTAACACATCTATAACTCCTAACACATCTATAACACATCTATAACAGTTAACATCTGTAACACATCTAACTCCTAACACATCTATAACACATCTATAACACATCTTTAACAGTTAACATCTGTAACACATCTATAACACATCTATAACATCTAAAACCTCTAACACCTCTTTAAACAAGACCACCTGCCCACAGAGCCCCATTGAGGTTATAACACATCTATAAACACACCTAACTCGATCTCTCTCCAGCTCTGTGTTACTCAGCTCATACACTAAAGACCTTGGTTCTTCCCCCAGACAGATCATTACAGTACAAAGCCACCATAACTCATTTATGTTTGAAAGAATGTGTTACTCATTGGTTTGATAGCTGAAGAGATGTCTATCCATGCACCTCTGTTAGTCAACACATAGATCTTCTCTGTGCACCTCTGTTAGTCAACACATTGATCTTCTCTGTGCACCTCTGTTAGTCAACACATAGATCTTCTCTGTGCACCTCTGTTAGTCAACACATAGATCTTCTCTGTGCACCTCTGTTAGTCAACACATAGATCTTCTCTGTGCACCTCTGTTAGTCAACACATAGATCTTCTCTGTGCACCTCTGTTAGTCAACACATAGATCTTCTCTGTGCACCTCTGTTAGTCAACACATAGATCTTCTCTGTGCACCTCTGTTAGTCAACACATAGATCTTCTCTGTGCACCTCTGTTAGTCAACACATAGATCTTCTCTGTGCACCTCTGTTAGTCAACACATAGATATTCTCTGTGCACCTCTGTTAGTCAACACATATCTTCTCTGTGTACCTCTGTTAGTCAACACATATCTTCTCTGTGTACCTCTGTTAGTCAACACATATCTTCTCTGTGTACCTCTGTTAGTCAACACATATCTTCTCTGTGTACCTCTGTTAGTCAACACATATCTTCTCTGTGTAACTCTTAGTTAGTCCAGCAGTAAAGTGGACACCCACACCGCCCCCTACGTCAGTATTTGGCTTTAAGACAGACACTTAGTTAGTCCAGCACTAAAGTGGTTAGTATACAGTCAGTACGTATAGTATAGGATATGTTAGTATACAGTATGTATAGTATAGGATATGTCAGTATACAGTCAGTATGTATAGTATAGGATAGGATATGTTAGTATACAGTCAGTATGTATAGTATAGGATATGTAAGTATACAGTCAGTATGTATAGTATAGGATATGTCAGTATACAGTCAGTATGTATAGTATAGGATATGTCAGTATACAGTCAGTATGTATAGTATAGGACAGGATATGTCAGTATACAGTCAGTATGTATAGTATAGTATAGTATAGGATATGTTAGTATACAGTCAGTATTTATAGTATAGGATATGTTAGTATACAGTCAGTATTTATAGTATAGGATATGTTAGTATACAGTCAGTATGTATAGTATAGTATAGTATATGTTAGTATACAGTCAGTATGTATAGTATAGTATAGGATATGTTAGTATACAGTTAATATGTATAGTATAGGATATGTCAGTATACAGTCAGTATGTATAGTATAGTATAGGATATGTCAGTATACAGTCAGTATGTATAGTATAGGATATGTCAGTATACAGTCAGTATGTATAGTATAGTATAGGATATGTTAGTATACAGTCAGTATGTATAGTATAGTATAGGATATGTTAGTATACAGTCAGTATGTATAGTATATGATATGTCAGTATACAGTCAGTATGTATAGGATAGGATATGTCAGTATACAGTCAGTATGTATAGTATATTATAGGATATGTTAGTATACAGTCAGTATGTATAGTATATGTTAGTATACAGTCAGTATGTTAGTATAAGATATGTCAGTATACAGTCAGTATGTATAGTATAGGATAGGATATGTCAGTATACAGTCAGTATGTATAGTATAGGATATGTCAGTATACAGTCAGTATGTATAGTATAGGATATGTCAGTATACAGTCAGTATGTATAGTATAGGATATGTCAGTATACAGTCAGTATGTATAGTATAGGATAGGATATGTCAGTATACAGTCAGTATGTATAGTATAGGATAGGATATGTCAGTATACAGTCAGTATGTATAGTATAGGATAGGATATGTCAGTATACAGTCAGTATGTATAGTATAGTATATGATATGTCAGTATACAGTCAGTATGTATAGTATAGTATATGATATGTCAGTATACAGTCAGTATGTATAGTATAGGATAGGATATGTCAGTATACAGTCAGTATGTATAGTATAGTATATGATATGTCAGTATACAGTCAGTATGTATAGTATAGGATATGTCAGTATACAGTCAGTATGTATAGTATAGGATAGGATATGTCAGTATACAGTCAGTATGTATAGTATAGTATATGATATGTCAGTATACAGTACTGTGTGTCCATCAGTTCTTCTTCGTTTCTCTTTATATTCCCAACAGCAGGAAGGAACTAGTCTGACATGTTGTTTTAATCCGTCTTCTTCTCTCCTTTCTCTCAATGCTACATCTCTCCATCCCTTCCCTCCATCCCTCCCTCCCTCCCTACCCTCCTCCCTCCATCCCTCCCCTCCTCCCTCCCCTCCTGTCTCCATCCCTCCCCTCCCTCCTGTCTCCATCCCTCCCCTCCTCCCTCCCCTCCTGTCTCCATCCCTCCCCTCCCTCCTGTCTCCATCCCTCCCCTCCTCCCTCCCCTCCTCCCTCCATCCCTCTCTCCCTCCATCCCTCCCCTCCTCCCTCCATCCCTCTCTCCCTCCACTCTTCCCTCCATCCCTCCCTCCATCCCTCCCCTCCTCCCCTCCCCTCCTCCCTCCATCCCTCTCTCCCTCCATCCCTCCTCCCTCCATCCCTCCATCCCTCTTTTCATCTGACATGGCTACAGATGGACGACAAAGGCTGGAACGGACAAAAGGCGGCTTTTAACGAAACGACAAGTAACAGTGAGTATTCTCTCTCTCTCTCTCTCTCTCTCTCTCTCTCTCTCTCTCTCTCTCTCTCTCTCTCTCTCTCTCTCTCTCTCTCTCCCCCTCAATCCCTCCCTCTCTCACTCTCTCCCTCCATCCCTCCCTCTCTCCGTCTCTCATTCCCTCCTGCAGGTGGTAGACTCAGTGATGGCCCTCTGTTTAATCTCAGTGACTGGACAATGGAGGAGTGACTGTCAGCTCAATGTGCAGTGTGTCTGTGTGGGTAGCTTGCAAATACAGCTCTATTCACTAAGGGCTTATAGTCCTGCCTGGTGTGGTACTGCCTCTCCCTGGGGGCCTGCCTGGTGTGGTACTGCCTCTCCCTGGGGGCCTGCCTGGTGAGGTACTGCCTCTCCCTGGGGGCCTGCCTGGTGAGGTACTGCCTCTCCCTGGGGGCCTGCCTGGTGAGGTACTGCCTCTCCCTGGGGGCCTGCCTGGTGAGGTACTGCCTCTCCCTGGGGGCCTGCCTGGCAATACTGCATTCTCTCTCTCTCTCTCTCTCTCTCTCTCTCTCTCTCTCTCTCTCTCTCTCTCTCTCTCTCTCTCTCTCTCTCTCTCTCTCTCTCTCTCTCTCTCTCTCTCTCTCTCTCTCTCTCTCTCTCTCTCTTTCTCATTGTAGCATATTATTGGTGCTGAAAGGGTTGCGTTGGTCACTGCTCTTTAGCTGAGTGCTGACAGCATGACAGGCTACAGCCCGGGACTACAGCTCTACTTATTGGCCAAGCCTGTTGCTGCATGGCCCCCTGGGAAATGCAGTCTTCATTATTTAGTGTTAATTATTCCCACAGTTGGCTCTGGGAACCCAGCCATTCTCACTAAGTCATAGTTTATGTGAGTGTCTTCCCCTCAGGGCATCTGCTCTGTAAATTCCCACAACCACACAACTGCTAATGTTCCAGTAATGTGGACTGGTATAAACACTATTTATTACTCATCCAAGAAGATACAGCTGGACTGCTCCGCCCGTCCGTCCGTCTGTGTGTGTGTGTGTGTGTGTGTCACAGAACGAGAGAGACCACCTCTGTGCGGATGTGTGTTACTGTTTGTATGTTTGAGTAGGGAGAGTGTTTGAATCAGTTGGTTGCTTTACAGAATGTGTTGCATATCAATGTTAATGATCTGGAATCAATGTGAAAGTCCTTCACTCACAAACACAACCCTCAGCCCTTCACTCACAAACACAACCCTCAGCCCTTCACTCACAAACACAGCCCTTCACTCACAAACACAACCCTCAGCCCTTCACTCACAAACACAGCCCTCAGCCCTTCACTCACAAACACAGCCCTCAGCCCTTCACTCACAAACACAGCCCTCAGCCCTTCACTCACAAACACAACCCTCAGCCCTTCACTCACAAACACAGCCCTCAGCCCTTCACTCACAAACACAACCCTCAGCCCTTCACTCACAAACACAACCCTCAGCCCTTCACTCACAAACACAACCCTCAGCCCTTCACTCACAAACACAGCCCTCAGCCCTTCACTCACAAACACAACCCTCAGCCCTTCACTCACAAACACAGCCCTCAGCCCTTCACTCACAAACACAGCCCTCAGCCTTTCACTCACAAACACAACCCTCAGCCCTTCAAACACAACCCTCAGCCCTTCACTCACAAACACAGCCCTCAGCCCTTCACTCACAAACACAGCCCTCAGCCTTTCACTCACAAACACAACCCTCAGCCCTTCAAACACAACCCTCAGCCCTTCACTCACAAATACAACCCTCACCCCTTCACACACAAACCCAGCCCTTCACACACAAACACAGCCCTCAGCCCTTCACTCACAAACACAACCCTCAGCCCTTCACTCACAAACACAGCCCTCAGCCCTTCACTCACAAACACAACCCTCAGCCCTTCACACACAAACACAACCCTCAGCCCTTCACTCACAAACACAGCCCTCAGCCCTTCACTCACAAACACAGCCCTCAGCCCTTCACTCACAAACACAGCCCTCAGCCCTTCACTCACAAACACAGCCCTCAGCCCTTCACTCACAAACACAACCCTCAGCCCTTCACACACAAACACAACCCTCAGCCCTTCACTCACAAACACAGCCCTCAGCCCTTCACTCACAAACACAGCCCTCAGCTATTCACACAAACACAGCCCTCAGCTATTCACACAAACACAACCCTCAGCCCTTCACTCACAAACACAACCCTCAGCCCTTCACTCACAAACACAACCCTCAGCCCTTCACTCACAAACACAACCCTCAGCCCTTCACTCACAAACACAACCCTCAGCTATTCACACAAACACAACCCTCAGCCCTTCACACACAAATCCAACCCTCAGCCCTTCACTCACAAACACAGCCCTCAGCTATTCACACAAACACAACCCTCAGCCCTTCACTCACAAACACAACCCTCAGCCCTTCACTCACAAACACAACCCTCAGCCCTTCACTCACAAACACAACCCTCAGCCCTTCACACACAAATCCAACCCTCAGCCCTTCACTCACAAACACAGCCCTCAGCTATTCACACAAACACAACCCTCAGCCCTTCACTCACAAACACAGCCCTCAGCTATTCACACAAACACAACCCTCAGCCCTTCAAACACAACACTCAGCCCTTCACTCACAAACCCAACCCTCAGCCCTTCACTCACAAACCCAACCCTCAGCCCTTCACTCTCAAATACAACCCTCAGCCCTTCACTCACAAACACAACCCTCAGCCCTTCACTCACAAATACAACCCTCACCCCTTCACACACAAACCCAGCCCTTCACTCACAAACACAGCCCTCCGCTATTCACACACAAACATAACCCTCAGCCCTTCACACACAAACACAACCCTCAGACCTTCACACAAACACAACCCTCAGCCCTTCACACAAACACAACCCTCAGCCCTTCACACAAACACAACCCTCAGCCCTTCACAAACAAACACAACCCTCAGCCCTTCACACACAAACACAACCCTCAGCCCTTCAAACACAACCCCCAGCCCTTCACAAACAACCCTCAGCCCTTCACAAACAAACACAACCCTCAGACCTTCACACAAACACAACCCTCAGCCTTTCACACAAACACAACCCTCAGCCTTTCACACAAACACAACCCTCAGCCTTTCACACAAATACAACCCTCAGCTCTTCAAACACAACCCTCAGCCTTTCACACACAAACACAACCCTCAGCACTTCACACGTGAACACAACCCTCAGCCCTTCACACAAACACAACCCTCAGCACTTCACACAAACACAACCCTCAATGTTGGACCAGTAGGTGTCCACATACTGTTGAATGTGATGTTGGACCAGCAGGTGTCCACATACTGTTGGAATGAGATGTTGGACCAGCAGGTGTCCACATACTGTTGAATGTGATGTTGGACCAGCAGGTGTCCACATACTGTTGGAATGAGATGTTGGACCAGCAGGTGTCCACATACTGTTGGAATGAGATGTTGGACCAGCAGGTGTCCACATACTGTTGGAATGAGATGTTGGACCAGCAGGTGTCCACATACTGTTGGAATGAGATGTTGGACCAGCAGGTGTCCACATACTGTTGGAATGAGATGTTGGACCAGCAGGTGTCCACATACTGTTGGAATGAGATGTTGGACCAGCAGGTGTCCACATACTGTTGAATGAGATGTTGTGTACAGGAGTAGTTATATAGGATGAACCATGACTAGAATACAGTACAGTTGAAGTCGGAAGTTTACATACACTTAGGTTGAAGTCATTAAAACTCATTTTTCAACCACTCCACAGATTTCATGTTAACAAACTATAGTTTTGGCAAGTCGGTTAGGACATATACTTTGTGCATGACACAAGTAATTCTTCCAACAATTGTTTACAGATAGATTATTTCACTTATAATTCACTATATCACAATTCCAGTGGGTCAGAAGTTTACATACACTAAATTGACTGTGCCTTTAAACAGCTTGGAGAATTCAAGAAAATTATGTCATAGCTTTAGAAGCTTCTGATATGCTAATTGACATAATTTGAGTCAATTGGAGGTGTACCTGTGGATGTATTTCAAGGCTTACCTTCAAAATCAGTGCCTCTTTGCTCGACATTATGGGAAAATCAAAAGAAAGCAGCCAAGACCTCAGAAAAGAAATTGTAGACCTCCACAAGTCTGGTTCATCCTTGGGAGCAATTTCCAAACGCCTGAAGGTACCACGTTCCTCTGTACAAACATTTGCACGCAAGTATAAACACCATGGGACCACGCAGCCGTCATACACACTCAGGAAGGAGACGTGTTCTGTCTCCTAGAGATGAACGTACTTTGGTGCGAAAAGTGCAAATCAATCCCAGAACAACAGCAAAGGACCTTGTGAAGATGCTGGAGGAAACAGGTACAAAAGTATCTATATCCACAGTAAAACAAGTCCTATATGGACATAACCTGAACGGCCGCTCAGCAAGGAAGAAGCCACTGCTCCAAAACCACCATAAAAAAGCCAGACTACGGTTTGCAACTGCACATGGGGACAAAGATCGTACTTTTTGGAGAAATGTCCTCTGGTCTGATGAAACAAAAATAGAACTGTTTGGCCATAAAGACCATCGTTATGTTTGGAGGAAAAAGGGGGAAGCTTGCAAGCCGAAGAACACCATCCCAACCGTGAAGCATGGGGGTGGCAGCATCATGTTGTGGGGGTGCTTTGCTGCAGGAGGGACTGGTGCACTTCACAAAATAGATGGCATCATGAGGAAGGAAAATTATGTGGATATATTGAAGCAACATCTCAAGACATCAGTCAGGAAGTTAAAGCTTGGTTGCAAATGGGTCTTCCAAATGTACAATGACTCCAAGCATACTTCCAAAGTTGTGGCAAAATGGCTTAAGGACAACAAAGTCAAGGTATTTGAGTGGCCATCACAAAGCCCTGACTTCAATCCTATAGAAAATATCACCAGTTCTGTCAGGAGGAATGGGCCAAAATTAACCCAACTTATTCTGGGAAGCTTGTGGAAGGCTACCCGAAACGTTTGACTCAAGTTAAACAATTTAAAGGCAATGCTACCAAATACTAATTGAGTGTATGTATACTTCTGACCCACTGGGAATGTGATGAAGGAAATAAAAGCTAGTTTAACTTGGATTAAATGTCAGGAATTGTGAAAAACTGAGTTTAAATGTATTTGGCCAAGGTGTATGTAAACTTCCGACTTCATCTGTATATACATATGAAGTGGAGCAGGTTTTCATCAAGGATCTTTCTGTACTTTGCTTCGTCCCGTCTTTCCCTCGATCCTGACTTGTCTCCCAGTTCCTGCCGCTGAAAAACATCCCCACAGCATGATGCTGCCTCACCCATGCTTCACCGTAGGGATGGTGTTTCCCCCAGAAGTGACGCTTGGCATTCAGGCCAAAGAGTTCATTCTTGGTTTCATCAGAGCAGAGAATCTTTAGGTGCCTTTTGGCAGACTCCATGAGGCCTGTCATGTGCCTTTTACTGAGAAGGGGCTTCCTTCTGGCCACTCTACCATAAAGGCCTGATTGGTAGAGTGCTGCAGAGATGGTTGTTCTTCTGGAAGGTTATCCCATCTCCACATAGGAACTCTAAAGCTCTGTCAGAGAGACCATCGGGTTCTTGGTCATCTCCCTGACCAAGACCCTTCTCCCCAGATTGCTCAGTTTGGCCGGGTGACCAGCTCTAGGAAGTCTTGGTGGTTCCAAACTTCTTCCATTTAAGAATGATGGAGGCCATTGTGTTCTTGGGGACCTTCAATGCTGCAGACATTGTTTTGGTATCCTTCCCCAGATCTTTGCCTCGACACAATCCTGTCTCTGAACTCTACGGACAATTCCTTTGACCTCATGGTTTGGTTTTTGCTCTGACATGCCCTGTCAACTGTAGGACCTTATATAGACAGGTGTGTGCCTTTCCAAATCATGTCCAATCAAATTAATTTACCACAGGTGGACTCCAATCAAGTTGTAGAAACATCTCAAGGATGATCAATGGAAACAAAATGTGGAAAAAGTCAAGGGGTCTGAGTACTTTCCGAAGGCACTGTACATGTGAAGTGGACAGCAGTAGCTGTATATAATGAACCATGACTAGAATACAGTATATACATATGAAGTGGACAGCAGTAGTTGTATATAATGAACCATGACTAGAATACAGTATATACATATGAAGTGGACAGCAGTAGTTGTATATAATGAACCATCCGGCTAGTAACAGTGAATAAGTTCAGAGCAGGGTAGATGGGTGTAGGCCGGCTAGTAACAGTGACTAAGTTCAGAACAGGGTACTGGGTGTAGGCCGGCTAGTAACAGTGACTAAGTTCAGAACAGGGTACTGGGTGTAGGCCGGCTAGTAACAGTGACTAAGTTCAGAACAGGGTAGATGGGTGGAGGCCGGCTAGTAACAGTGACTAAGTTCAGAACAGGGTACTGAGTGTAGGCCGGCTAGTAACAGTGACTAAGTTCAGAACAGGGTACTGGGTGGAGGCCGGCTAGTAACAGTGAATAAGTTCAGAGCAGGGTAGATGGGTGTAGGCCGGCTAGTAACAGTGAATAAGTTCAGAGCAGGGTAGATGGGTGTAGGCCGGCTAGTAACAGTGACTAAGTTCAGAACAGGGTACTGGGTGTAGGCCGGCTAGTAACAGTGACTAAGTTCAGAACAGGGTACTGGGTGTAGGCCGGCTAGTAACAGTGACTAAGTTCAGAACAGGGTACTGGGTGGAGGCCGGCTAGTAACAGTGAATAAGTTCAGAACAGGGTAGATGGGTGTAGGCCGGCTAGTAACAGTGACTAAGTTCAGAACAGGGTACTGAGTGTAGGCCGGCTAGTGGTTGTTTAACAGGCTGACGGCCTGGACATATAAACTGTGTATCAGTCTCTCTGTCCCATCTTGGATGCACCTGAAACCTTGTAGATGGTTGTGTGTGTGTGTGTGTGTGTGTGTGTGTGTGTGTGTGTGTGTGTGTGTGTGTGTGTGTGTGTGTGTGTGTGTGTGTGTGTGTGTGTGTGTGTGTGTGTGTGTGTGTGTGTGTGTGTGTGTGTGTGTTTGCTGGGCCAATGTTAACAGGGACAGGAAGGGGGACATCAGTCATGCAGTAACCTCACAGCTGCTCTTCTCTTCCTGGCTCTAGTGCTGACCTTGGCTAGACAATGCATGGTTTATTCATCATCTCACCTATCCCTAGACAACACACACACCACTCCAACTTTAACTCATAAAGCTTGGAGCCTAAGTCTGGATAGATTCATCCCATTTCTAGTCCCAGACAGTCAGTACCGTTGGCGTTACTGTAAACTCGGACACCAAGAACTAAAATATTGCGTGATTGCGTCAGATGCTTGATTAAACTCTGGGAGAGATTAGACAGACGTTACAATACCATTAATGTTACGTAGTCTGTCCACCAGAGATTAGACAGACGTTACAATACCATTAATGTTACGTAGTCTGTCCACCAGAGATTAGACAGACGTTACAATACCATTAATGTTACGTAGTCTGTCCACCAGAGATTAGACAGACGTTACAATACCATTAATGTTACGTAGTCTGTCCACCAGAGATTAGCTGTGTTGTAGCATCTGTAGTCTGTCAGAGATTAGATGTGTTGTAGCATCCGTAGTCTGTCAGAGATTAGATGTGTTGTAGCATCTGTAGTCTGTCAGAGATTAGATGTGTTGTAGCATCTGTAGTCTCACACGCACTCTCTCACACACACACACACACACACACAAACACACGGGTGCATGCACGCACAAACATACACTTATCAAAACTCCGGACTCCTCTGGCACTGATTGACAGTTCTAATGACCTTCTTTCTCTCCTCTCCCCCTCCTCCCCCACCATCGTCTCCTTTCCTCCCCTCTCTCCTCCTCTTCCTCCTCCTCTCCTCTTCCAGCCCAAAAGGGTCTCCTCCACCTCTCCCCAGACGTCTATCAAGAGATGGAGGCCAGCAGGAAACATGGGACCCCCGTTAACTACCTGACCCCCAAACTATCTGACCCCCTGGCCGTCCCTGTGTCCCCTGGACACACCCCCTACTACAGGTAGAACCACTCTTTCATTGTCATATCTATCAGATACCTAAACAACAATAAGGAAGGCTGAGCTGGGTTAGTACACCATTGGCAGAATGTGTAACGTGTATGTGGCTGAATGAGACGTGTACAAAATGTACGACATGAGCAATGTGTAGTATTATGTTGAGTGTGTTGTTTTGTATACAGTACTGTGTGTCTAACATGCTGACCACACCGCCTAAATACATGTACACATACATGGCATTCAATCATTGCACCCACACTGCTTGCGTGGTCAACATAAAGTAGAAGTTGGTTCTAATCGTGACGCGTGATGAGCAGCATGTCCCGCCTCTCCCATCTCCACATCGGTTTTTAGCAGCATATAGCCACGTGGTTGATTGAAAGATGAACTGAGGTCCACACTCCAGTCCAGTTGGTGGTGATAATGAACCTTAAAGTTGGTTGCCAAGCGCCATATAAAGTCCAAAGAGGAAGAAGAAGAAGCCTGAAGGAGGAGAGATGACTAAAAACGAACTCAGTTGACCATTTTATCTGTGGATGAATTGTCAGTAGAGGACCTTGTGCATTTCAGGTGAAATAACAACCCAATGTTTATATCCCAGGACAGATTAACTAGCAACAGCAAGCTAGCTAGCTAAGTTTCCATGAATGTTTATTGCTTTTCGACCGGTCCCCAGATGAATATAGTTGGTTGAACCTGCGCGTCCTGACCAGTCTGGTATGGGTGGGTGAAATCAACACGCGGACACACGCACACGAGCGGTCTGGTGAGCATGTAAGACATTTTTCTCTCTGGGGACATTACAGTTAATCCTATTCTATTTCACAGCCCCCCCGCAGTTGCCACGGCAGCCATGGCGAGGGAGCTGTTGATGAACGGGTCAGGAGAGGGGAGGACAGGGGAGAACATGGGACCGAAGGGGAAGAGCTCTGTCCAGCCCTCACAGCAACTAGAGTACCTGGCCCGTATACAAGGCTTCCAGGTAAGGACGCAGTATGTTTCTAGTACACACACACACACACACACGCACACACACACACACACACACACACACACACACACAGACACACACACACAGACACACACATACACACACACACAGACACACACACACACACACACACACACACACACACACACACAGACACACACACACACACACACACACACACACACACACACAAACAAACATACAGTACACACACACACAAACATACAGTACACACACACACAGACACACACACACAGACACACACACACACAAACATACAGTACACACACACACAGACACACACACACAGACACACACACACAGACACACACACACACAAACATACAGTACACACACACACAGACACACACACACAGACACACACACAAACATACAGTACACACACACACAGACACACACAGGCTCAGACAGAAAAGCTTGTTATGGTGCATGGAAAAGGAGGGTTAGTATAGTTTGTAATGGTGGGTCTGTTGGAGACTGTTGGCAGACAGACTGATAGAGCAGAACTCTGAGACATGGAAAGTATAAACTGAAGGGCTGAGAACACACAGGGGCTGTTCTTAATCTAGGCCCTCAGATCTACCCTGCATACCACAGCCCTAATCCCAGATAGCAGTGCAGCATAGGCTGTTCATCTATAGTATACTACATATCAGACCCAGCTACAGCACACCAACAAACACTCCCACAAACACTCCCACAAACACACCCACAAACACACCCACAAACACACCCACACACAAACACACCCACACACAAACACACCCACACACAAACACACCCACAAACACACCCACCCACAAACACACCCACAAACACACACACAAACACTCCCACAAACACTCCCACAAACACACCCACAAACACACCCACAAACACACCCACACACAAACACAACCACACACAAACACAACCACACACAAACACACCCACACACAAACACACCCACACACAAACACACCCACAAACACACACACAAACACACCCACAAACAGCAGTAGTAGTAGTTTAATTTAACATATATATATATTTATTTTTTGGGACACGTATTCTGAGTTTCCACGTTTTTAAATATTTTAAGTTAAAGATGAAAAATCGCATAATTGTTTTTTAAAGAAATCAAATAGTTTGACAATACTGATGTCTCATGGTAATATAGTCAATACTGATGTCTCATGGTAATATAGTCAATACTGATGTCTCATGGTAATATAGTCAATACTGATGTCTCATGGTAATATAGTCAATACTGATGTCTCATGGTAATATAGTCAATACTGATGTCTCATGGTAATATAGTCAATACTGATGTCTCATGGTAATATAGTCAATACTGATGTCTCATGGTAATATAGTCAATACTGATGTCTCATGGTAATAAAGCCAATACTGATGTCTCATGGTAGGATAGTCAATACTGATGTCTCATGGTAATATAGTCAATACTGATGTCTCATGGTAATATAGTCAATACTGATGTCTCATGGTAGGATAGTCAATACTGATGTCTCATGGTAGGATAGTCAATACTGATGTCTCATGGTAGGATAGGGGATGTCTCATGGTAATATAGTCAATACTGATGTCTCATGGTAATATAGTCAATACTGATGTCTCATGGTAATATAGTCAATACTGATGTCTCATGGTAGGATAGTCAATACTGATGTCTCATGGTAATATAGTCAATACTGATGTCTCATGGTAATATAGTCAATACTGATGTCTCATGGTAATATAGTCAATACTGATGTCTCATGGTAATATAGTCAATACTGATGTCTCATGGTAATATAGTCAATACTGATGTCTCATGGTAATATAGTCAATACTGATGTCTCATGGTAATATAGTCAATACTGATGTCTCATGGTAGGATAGTCAATACTGATGTCTCATGGTAATATAGTCAATACTGATGTCTCATGGTAGGATAGTCAATACTGATGTCTCATGGTAATATAGTCAATACTGATGTCTCATGGTAATATAGTCAATACTGATGTCTCATGGTAGGATAGTCAATACTGATGTCTCATGGTAATATAGTCAATACTGATGTCTCATGGTAGGATAGTCAATACTGATGTCTCATGGTAATATAGTCAATACTGATGTCTCATGGTAATATAGTCAATACTGATGTCTCATGGTAATATAGTCAATACTGATGTCTCATGGTAGTATAGTCAATACTGATGTCTCATGGTAATATAGTCAATACTTTTTGTTAGGATAGGGGGATGTCTCATGGTAGGATAGTCAATACTGATGTCTCATGGTAATATAGTCAATACTGATGTCTCATGGTAATATAGTCAATACTGATGTCTCATTGTAATATAGTCAATACTGATGTCTCATGGTAGGATAGTCAATACTGATGTCTCATGGTAATATAGACAATACTGATGTCTCATGGTAATATAGTCAATACTGATGTCTCATGGTAATATAGTCAATACTGATGTCTCATGGTAATATAGCCAATACTGATGTCTCATGGTAGGATAGTCAATACTGATGTCTCATGGTAATATAGTCAATACTGATGTCTCATGGTAATATAGTCAATACTGTTGTCTCATGGTAATATAGTCAATACTGATGTCTCATGGTAGGATAGTCAATACTGTTGTCTCATGGTAATATAGTCAATACTGATGCCTCATGGTAGGATAGTCAATACTGATGTATCATGGTAATATAGTCAATACTGATGTCTCATGGTAATATAGTCAATACTGATGTCTCATGGTAGGATAGTCAATACTGATGTCTCATGGTAGGATAGTCAATACTGTTGTCTCATGGTAATATAGTCAATACTGATGTCTCATGGTAGGATAGTCAATACTGTTGTCTCATGGTAATATAGTCAATACTGATGTCTCATGGTAGGATAGTCAATACTGATGTCTCATGGTAATATAGTCAATACTGATGTCTCATGGTAATATAGTCAATACTGATGTCTCATGGTAGTATAGTCAATACTGATGTCTCATGGTAGTATAGTCAATACTGATGTCTCATGGTAATATAGTCAATACTGATGTCTCATGGTAATATAGTCAATACTGATGTCTCATGGTAATATAGTCAATACTGATGTCTCATGGTAGGATAGGGGATGTCTCATGGTAGGGTGGGGGATGTCTCATGGTAGGGTGGGGGATGTCTCATGGTAGGGTGGGGGATGTCTCATGGTAGGGTGGGGGATGTCTCATGGTAGGGTGGGGGATGTCTCATGGTAGGGTGGGGTGGGGGATGTCTCATGGTAGGATAGGGGGATGTCTCATGGTAGGGTGGGGGATGTCTCATGGTAGGGTGGGGGATGTCTCATGGTAGGATAGGGGGATGTCTCATGGTAGGGTGGGGGATGTCTCATGGTAGGATAGGGGGATGTCTCATGGTAGGATAGGGGGATGTCTCATGGTAGGATAGGGGGATGTCTCATGGTAGGGTGGGGGATGTCTCATTGTAGGGTGGGTCAGCTCCTGAATGTTTTGGCAGGTCCACTTCTTCCATGAGCAAACATGTATGGAAAGTTTTGTTTCAATCAAAAGGAATGATTGAATTCAAATGGATTTACCCGGAAGTAACTGTGGAGCTCCATCTTAATGCAGCACACATTCTGGTGCTCCTCAGTAACCTTAGACACACACTGGATCCTAACCTGCTCTGGGCTCCATACAAAGACCTTTGTTATTGTTCTTAGCTCTCTTCCTGTGTGTAACCTGAGAGAGCGCTGAGGCCCGACCAAGCCCCAACACACACAGCAGGTTCTGCTTAGAGAAAATGTGTGCGTGTGTTTGGTTTTACAAGGAACATTTGGACAAGGGAAATTAGGGGTTGGGGTTAAAGTTAGGTTTAGGGTTAAGGTTAGGTTTAGGGTTAAAGTTAGGTTTAGGTTTAAGGGAAAACTGGATTTTGAATGGGAATCAATTGTTTGAACCCTACAAGGAAATTGAGATTGTAACTGAGATGTGCGGACAGACTTAGTGTCTCATTGAGTGGATGTTTCATATTATTGACAGTTAGGTAAAGTCATGTTTAGATGGAATCTTAGTAAGGCTCGTGTTTTAGTGTGCTTCTTAGATTTCCTAAAACATACACTTGTCTCTTTTTACCATTAGAATTAGGAAAACATTTACCTTCTTAACAGAACACATTCAATCACATTTGCCTTCTAAACAGAACACATTCAATCACATTTGCCTTCTAAACAGAACACATTCAATCACATTTACCTTCTAAACAGAACACATTCAATCACATTTACCTTCTAAACAGAACACATTCAATCACATTTGCCTTCTAAACAGAACACATTCAATCACATTTACCTTCTAAACAGAACACATTCAATCACATTTACCTTCTAAACAGAACACATTCAATCACATTTACCTTCTAAACAGAACACATTCAATCACATTTGCCTTCTAAACAGAACACATTCAATCACATTTGCCTTCTAAACAGAACACATTCAATCACATTTGCCTTCTAAACAGAACACATTCAATCACATTTACCTTCTAAACAGAACACATTCAATCACATTTACCTTCTAAACAGAACACACTCAATCACATTTACCTTCTAAACAGAACACACTCAATCACATTTACCTTCTAAACAGAACACATTCAATCACATTTACCTTCTAAACAGAACACACTCAATCACATTTGTGACCGACCGCCTTGATTCGGTCTTATGTAGCAAAATTTGAAATGGTGTTTTTTACATTGGATAAAAGCAGAGACACAGAGCTACAACATGCTATATCATACACTGCGTTTGAGGAACAATGGGAAAGTAATTATGCTTTGAAAGTTGATAAACTTGTATATAATATATAAACAATGGTTTGTGTGATGTTTGTCAGAGCTCTCTGAATAAAGAACTGACCATTGCAAGCTGGGGCTCTGTCTGTATTATTAAAAACTGAAGCCTTACAACCTTCAGGATACAGATAGAGTTATGAAATAGTTCATTTAGAACATTGAGATAGAAATTCTCGTGACAGTAACTCACCAACATTACGACCAGGAATACGACTTTCCCGAATTGGAGCCTTTGTTCGTACCCCCCAGGACACCGCTGGCGGAGAAGAGGTATTCGGAGTGGACTTCTAGTCCTACTCAGGAGGTGTGCACACCATCCACCACTTCCGATTATACTACTTGCTAATGTTCAGTCTCTGGACAATAATATAGTCGAGCTCAGGGATCTCCTTCCAGAGAGATTTCAGGAATTGTAATATACTCTGTTTCACGGAAACATGGCTCTCTCGGGATATAGTGTCCACGTCCATACAGCCAGCTGGGTTCTCAGTACATCGCGCAGACAGGAATAAAGAACTCTCCTGGAAGAAGAAAGGCGGGGGTGTGTGTTACATGATTAACTACTCATGGTGTGATTGTCATAACATACAAAAACTCAAGTCCTTTTGTTCACCCGACCTAGAATACCTCGCAATCAAATGCCGACCGTATTACCTCCCAAGATAATTCACTTTGGTTATAGTCACAGCCGTGTATATTCCCCCACAAGCCGATACCACGACTGCCCTCAAGGAACTACACTGGACTTTATGCAAACTGGAAACCACATATAATGAGGCCACATTTATTGTAGCTGGGGATTTTAACAAAGCAAATTTGAGGAAAACACTACCGAAGTTCTACCAACACATTGACTGTAGTGCTCCGAAAAAACATTGGACCACTGCTACTCAACTTTTCAAAATGCCTACAAGGATCTCCTCTGCCCTACCTTCGGCAAATCCTATCACGACTCCATTTTGTTCCTCTCTTCCTATAGGCAGAAACTCAAACAGGAAGTACTCGTGCTAAGGTATATTCAACACTGGTCTGACCAATCGGAATCAAGATTGTTTTGATCACGCAGACTTGGATATGTTCCGGGTAGCCTCTGAGAATATCATCGACGAATACACGTGACTGAGTTCATCAGGAAGTGTATAAGAGATGTTGTACCCACTGTGACTATTGAAACCTACCCAAACCAGAAACCGTGAATAGATGCCAGCATTCGCACAAAACTGAAAGCGCAAACCATCGCATTTAACCATGACAAAGTGACTGGGAATATGGCCGAATACAAACAGTGTAGTTATTCCCTCCGAAAGGCAATCAAACAGGCAAAACGTCTAAGACAAAGTTGCAATTCAACGGCTCAGACACAAGACATACAGTTGAAGTAGGAAGTTTACATACACTTAGGTTGAAGTCATTAAAACTCATTTTTCAACCACTCCACAGATTTCATGTTAACAAACTATAGTTTTGGCAAGTCGGTTAGGACATACAGTGGGGAGAACAAGTATTTGATACACTGCCGATTTTGCAGGTTTTCCTACTTACAAAGCATGTAGAGGTCTGTAATTTTTATCATAGGTACACTTCAACTGTGAGAGACGGAATCTAAAACAAAAATCCAGAAAATCACATTGTATGATTTTTAAATAATTAATTAGCATTTTATTGCATGACATAAGTATTTGATCACCTACCAACCAGTAAGAATTCCGTCTCTCACAGACCTGTTAGTTTTTCTTTAAGAAGCCCTCCTGTTCTCCACTCATTACCTGTATTAACTGCACCTGTTTGAACTCGTTACCTGTATAAAAGACACCTGTCCACACACTCAATCAAACGGACTCCACACACTCAATCAAACAGCTGTGTAAGGACATCAGGGATAAAATTGTAGACCTGCACAAGGCTGGGATGGGCTACAGGACAATAGGCAAGCAGCTTGGTGAGAAGGCAACAACTGTTGGCGCAATTATTAGAAAATGGAAGAAGTTCAAGATGACGGTCAATCTCCCTTGGTCTGGGGCACCATGCAAGATCTCACCTCGTGGGGCATCAATGATCATGAGGAAGGTGAGGGATCAGCCCAGAACTACACGGCAGGACCTGGTCAATGACCTGAAGAGAGCTGGGACCACAGTCTCAAAGAAAACCATTAGTAACACACTGCGCCGTCATGGATTAAAATCCTGCAGCGCACGCAAGGTCCCCCTGCTCAAGCCAGCGCATGTCCAGGCCCGTCTGAAGTTTGCCAATGACCATCTGGATGATCCAGAGGAGGAATGGGAGAAGGTCATGTGGTCTGATGAGACAAAAATAGAGCTTTTTGGTCTAAACTCCACTCGCCGTGTTTGGAGGAACAAGAAGGATGAGTACAACCCCAAGAACACCATCCCAACCGTGAAGCATGGAGGTGTAAACATCATTCTTTGGGGATGCTTTTCTGCAAAGGGGACAGGACGACTGCACCGTATTGAGGGGAGGATGGATGGGGCCATGTATCGCGAGATCTTGGCCAACAACCTCCTTCCCTCAGTAAGAGCATTGAAGATGGGTCGCGGCTGGGTCTTCCAGCATGACAACGACCCGAAACACACAGCCAGGGCAACTAAGGAGTGGCTCCGTAAGAAGCATCTCAAGGTCCTGGAGTGGCCTAGCCAGTCTCCAGACCTGAACCCAATAGAAAATCTTTGGAGGGAGCTGAAAGTCCGTATTGCCCAGCGACAGCCCCGAAACCTGAAGGATCTGGATGGAGGAGTAGGCCAAAATCCCTGCTGCAGTGTGTGCAAACCTGGTCAAGAACTACAGGAAACGTATGATCTCTGTAATTGCAAACAAAGGTTTCTCTACCAAATATTAAGTTCTGCTTTTCTGATGTATCAAATACTTATGTCATGCAATAAAATGCAAATTAATTACTTAAAAATCATACAATGTGATTTTCTGGATTTTTGTTTTAGATTCCGTCACTCACAGTTGAAGAGTACCTATGATAAAAATTACAGACTTCTACATGCTTTGTAAGTGGGAAAACCTGCAAAATCGGCAGTGTATCAAATACTTGTTCTCCCCACTGTATACTTTGTGCATGACACAAGTAATTCTTCCAACAATTGTTTACAGACATTATTTCACTTATAATTCACTATATCACAATTCCAGTGGGTCAGAAGTTTACATACACTAAGTTGACTGTGCCTTTAAACAGCTTGGAAAATTCCATAAAATGATGTCATGGCTTTAGAATCTTCTGATAGGCTAATTGACATCATTTGAGTCAATTGGAAGAGTACCTGTAGATGTATTTCAAGGCCTACCTTCAAACCCAGTGCCTCTTTGCTTGATATCATGGGAAAATCTAAAGAAATCAGCCAAGACCTCAGAAAAAAATTGTAGACCTCCACAAGTCTGGTTCATCCTTGGGAGCAATTTCCAAACACCTGGTACCACTTTCATCTGTACAAACAATAGTACACAAGTATAAACACCATGTTACCACGCAGCCTTCATACCGCTCAGGAAGGAGACGCGTTCTGTCTCCTAGAGATTAATGTACTTTGGTGCGAAAAGTGCAAATCAATCCCAGAACAACAGCAAAGGACCTTGTGAAGATGCTGGAGGAAACAGGTACAAAAGTATCTATATCCACAGTAAAACAAGTCCTATAGCGATATAACCTGAAAGGCCGATCAGCAAGGAAGAAGCCACTGCTCCAAAACTGCTATAAAAAAGCCAGACTACGGTTTGCAACTGACATGGGGACAAAGATCGTACTTTTTGGAGAAATGTCCTCTGGTCTGATGAAACAAAAATAGAACTGTTTGGCCACAATGACCATCGTTATGATTGGAGGAAAAAGGGGGACTCTTGCAAGCCGCAGAACACCATCCCAACCGTGAAGCACGGGGGTGGCAGCATCATGTTGTGGGGGTGCTTTGCTGCAGGAGGGACTGGTGCTTCTCAAGACATCAGTCAGGAAGTTAAAGCTTGGTCGCAAATGGGTCTTTCAAATGGACAATGACCCCAAGCATACTTCCAAAGTTGTGGCAAAATGGCTTAAGGACAACAAAGTCAAGGTATTGGAGTGGCCATCACAAAGCCCTGACCTCAATCCTATAGAGAATTTGTGGGCAGAACTGAAAAAGCGTGTGTGAGCAAGGAGGCCTACAAACCTGACTCAGTTACACCAGTTCTGTCAGGAGGAGTGGGCCAAAATTCACCCAACTTATTGTGGGAAGCTTGTGGAAGGCTACCCAAAACGTTTGACCCAAGTTAAACAATTTAAAGGAAATGCTACCAAATACTAATTGAGTGTATGTAAACTTCTGACCCACTGGGACTGTGATGAAAGAAATAAAAGCTGAAATTAATCACTACATAAAGAGAGACACCACAACACTACATAAAGAGAGACACCACAACATTTCACATTCTTAAAATAAAGTGGTGATCCTAACTGACCTAAGACAGGGGTCAGTTTTTACTAGGATTAAATGTCAGGAATTGTGACAAACTGAGTTTAAATGTATTTGGCTAAGGTGTATGTAAACGTCCGACTTCAACTGTATGTGGCGGGGTCTACAGACAATCACAGACTACAAAGGGAAAATAAGCCACGTCGCGGACACCGACATCTTGCTTCCGGACAAGCTAAACACCTTCACCACTAGCTTTGAGGATAACACAGTGCCACCGACGCGGCCCGCTCTCGTTCTCCGTAGCCGACGTGAGTACGATTTTTAAGCTCGTTAACCATCACAAAGGCTGCCGGCCCAGACAGTATCCCTAGCCGCGTTCTCAGAGCATGCGCAGACCAGTTGGCTGGAGTGTTTACGGACATATTCAATCTCTCCCTATCCCAGTCTGCTGTCCCCACATGCTTCAAGATGTCCACCATTGTTCCTGTAACCAAGCAAACAAAGGTAACTGAACTATTGCCCCGTAGCACTCACTTCTGTCATTATGAAGTGCTTTGAGTGGCTATTTAAGGATCATAACACCTCTACCTCTACCTGACACCCTAGACCCACTTCAATTTGCTTACTGCCCCAATAGATCCACTGCACACTGCCCTATCCCATCTGGACAATTGGAATACCTATGTAAGAATACTGTTCATTGACTATAGCTCAGCATTCAACACCATAGTACCCTCCAATGTCATCATTAAGCTCGGGCCCTGGGTCTGAACCCCACCCTATGCAACTGGGTCCTGGACTTCCTGACGGGCCGCCCCCAGGTGGTGACTGTAGGAAACAACACCTCCACTTCGTTGATCCTCAACACTGGGGCCCCACAAGGGTGCATACTCAGCCCACTCCTGTACTCCCTGTTCACCCATGACTTCGTGGCCACGCACGCCTCCAACTCAATCATCAAGTTTGCAAGTAGTAGGCTTGATTACCAACAATGACAAGACAGCCTACAGGGAGGAGGTGAGTGCTCTGAGAGTGTGGTGCCAGGGAAATAACCTCTCACTCAATGTCAACAAAACAAAGGAGCTTATCATGAACTTCAGGAAACAGCAGAGGGAGCACGCCCCTTATCCACATCGACAGGACCTCAGTGGAGAAGGATGAAAGCTTCAAGTTCCTCGCCGTACACATCACTGTCGATTTGAAATGGTCCATGCATACAGACAGTATGGTGAAGAAGGCGCCTCTTCAACCTCAGGAGGCTGAGGAAATGTGGCTTTGCCTTTAAAACCCTCACAAACTTTTACAGATGCACAATTGAGAGCATCCTGTCGGGCTGTATCACCGTCTGGTACGGCAACTGCACCGCCCACAACCGTAGGGCTCTCCAGAGGGTGGTGCGGTCTGCCCAATGCATCACCGGGGGCAAACTACCTGACCTCCAGGACACCTGCAGCACCCGATGTAACAGGAAGGCCATAAAAGATCATCAAGGACATAAACCACCTGAGTCACGGCCTGTTCACCCTGTTACCATCCAGAAGGCGAGGTCAGTACAGGTGCATCAAAGCTGGGGCCGAGAGACTGAAGAACAGCTTCTATCTCAAGGCCATCAGACTGTTAAATAGCCATCACTAGCCGGCTTCCATCCAGTTACTCAACCCTGCACCTTAGAGGCTGCTGCCCTTCATACTTAGACATGGAATCACTGGTCACTTCAATAATGGAACACTAGTCACTTTAATAATGTTTACATCCTGCTTTACTCATCTCATATGTATGTTCTGTATTCTATTCTACTGTATTTTAGTCAATGCTCAAACTAATATAGATATATTTCTTAATTCCATTCTTTTACTGTTAGATTTGTGTGTGTTGTTGTGAAATTGTTAGATACTATTGCACTGTTGGAGCTAGAAACACCAATAACATTTTATTTTATTTGATTGATTTGAAGCACCCAAGCTAACTGGCTAACATTGGCTAGCTTGCAAGCTACTTCCAGACACAAATGAGAGAACACTCCACTGACCATTTTACTCGCCCTAGCAGAGCTGGTTAGGCTGTTTTCATGTTATCCAGAGCGTTGGTGACTGTAACTGTGCATCTGGCAACAATTTGCTGACGTTTACTGACACCGCCCATATTCAACGGGTGTTGAGCGTTCAAAAATTCATCAGTCATTCTGCGCTCTGGCATACTCAGACTGAATTTACGAACGCACCCGAAATGGTTACTTGCACTGTGGAGTCTTTTGTTAAGACATGTAGCTAGCTAGGTAAAAAAGGAACCATAATACCAACTCATGATGTTACTACCCTGCATGAAACTGCAGGTAGCTAACCAACCAGGTTCAATGTTAGCTTGCAAACGTTAGGCTATACCTAGCAAAACAATATGAATAATACGATCATACACGTAATGTTAGCTAGCGAGGCAGCCAGCTAATGTTAGCTAGCTAGCTAACAGTACACTTAAACTTTAAATGAAAACAACTTTCTGTTAAATTAAGAAACGTGAAATATTAGAAAATGTAGCTAGACTATCTTGCTCGTATACATCATGGATGGACGCGTCTCCCTCACGGATGTCATGGTTGCCCTTAGTTTGAGGATGTAATCCGGAGACAGGTGTTTTTTTACCATCTCCTTAGCTATCATACTCAAAACTCAGTTTTACTACTCGATACATTAAAAAAAGCCACGTTAGACAGGATTAACAATACTGACCAGCTCAAATAGACAGAAGCGTGCTATATGGCCAATCCGAACCCATCTCTCGGCATGTCCAGCCCACTCATTATCTCAGCCAATCAGTTCTAGCGGGAAGGTTGCTGTCTTTTTTTGTGGCTAAACCAACTAGGCTCATAATTTAACGATTGTATTAGTATTTACAGATGGCATATAAGTTTGTTATTAAGGCACATGAAAGTTCACATGTTCCAGAAGGCATTTTGATAAAAAAATAAAAGTTTAAGTTCAAATGGCTCTCCTGTGAAGTAGTGACCCGCGACACACGTCTAGTTTCCTGAAATGAGTCACATTTACCTTCTAAACAGAATACATTCAATTACATTTACCTTCTAAACAGAACTCACTCAATCACATTTACCTTCTAAACAGAACACTTTCATGTTCTAAATGTTCCGTTTGTGTTGCATTCTAGAATGTGGTCCATAAATTATGATCAAAGCACCTCACCTCTGTCACTAGTGGCAGCTCTGTGCAGAATGCAGATTCACAGTCACAGGCCTGCCCACACACACACACGCAAATACATACAGTACTGGTTATGGAGTTTATATTTCCTAATGAATTAATCTGATTGGAAGTTGGCTTTAGTGGGCATTTTCACATTCACACTATTATTTCTGCTGTGGAATGGTGGGTAGGATTCAATGAATGAGGACACACAGACACAGACACACACACAGAGACAGACACACACAGACACAGACACACACACAGAGACAGACACACACAGACACAGACACACACACAGAGACAGAGACAGACACACACAGACACCGACACACACACAGACACCGACACAGAGACAGACACACACACACAACAAAAATGAACAGTGCCAAATCATGTCGTTACTACCCTGTATGAATCTGCTGGGCGCTAACCAACCAGGTTCAATATTAGCTAGCTAACATTAGGCCCTAATTAGCAAAGCAAACAGATCTGGCACGCAACGTTAGCTAGGGAGCCAGCCAGCTAACGTTAGCTAGCTAACAGTACACTTCAGCTTAAAACATGTAGCTAGAGGTAAACAATGAACCTAGCTAGGCAAACCACATGTAAGATCACACACGTCATGTAACGTTAGCTAACGAGCCAGCCACCTAACGTTAGCTAGTTAAACAACAAATCATGTTGTTACTACCCTTCATGAATCTGCTGGGAGCTAACCAACTAGCTAACTAACATTAGGTTCTAACTAGCAAACAGATCTGGCTAGGGAACCAGCCAGCTAACGCTAGCTAGCTAACAGTACACTCGCTTAAGACACCTAGCTAGCTAGCTACTGTAGGTAAACAATGAACCTAGCTAGGTAAACAACGTGTAATATCACACGTCACATAATGTTAGCTAAAGAGCCAGCCAGCTAACGTTAGCTAGCTAGCTAACAGTAAACTTTGCCTTGAAATGAAACCATTTTCTTTCAAAATTAGAAACGTGTACTATCTGAAAATGTAGCTAGCTAGACTATCTTACCCGAATACATCATCATGCATGATGGATGCGTCTCCCTGTCACGGATCCCATGGTTACTGTCTTTTTCTGTCTTAACCAACGAGGCTAATCATTTAACAAATGTATTCGTATTTACAGATGGAATACACGTTTGTTATTAAGGGACATTAAAGGTCACATGTTCCAGAAGTCATTTCTGCCAAAAGTCGTGACTTTCGACATATGCCTAGTTTCCTGAAACGGGTCACAAATTAGTTTACATCCCTGTTAGTGTGGCATATCAATAAAATGATTAAACAGCATGATCATTACACATGTGCACCTTGTGCTGGGGACACCACAGCACTACATAAAGAGAGACAACACTACACTACATGAAGAGAGACACCACAACACTACATAAAGAGAGACAACACAACACTACATAAAGAGAGACACCACAACACTACATAAAGAGAGACACCACAACACTACATAAAGAGAGACACCACAACACTACATAAAGAGAGACAACACAACACTACATAAAGAGAGACACCACAACACTACATAAAGAGAGACAACACAACACTACATAAAGAGAGACACCACAACACTACATAAAGAGAGACAACACAACACTACATAAAGAGAGACACCACAACACTACATAAAGAGAGACACCACAACACTACATAAAGAGAGACACCACAACACTACATAAAGAGAGACACCACAACACTACATAAAGAGAGACAACACAACACTACATAAAGGGAGACACCAGAACACTACATAAAGAGAGACAACACAACACTACATAAAGAGAGACAACACAACACTACATAAAGAGAGACACCACAACACTACATAAAGAGAGACACCACAACACTACATAAAGAGAGACACCACAACACTACATAAAGAGAGACACCCCAACACTACATAAAGAGAGACACCACAACACTACATAAAGAGAGACACCACAACACTACATGAAGAGAGACACCACAACACTACATAAAGAGAGACAACACTACATAAAGAGAGAACACATGACAAATCAACACATGACAAGACAGCATTGTAGCAACACAACATGACAACAACATGGTAGCAACACAACATGATAGTGGCACAAACATTATTGGACACAGATGAAGAGGAGTGATTACGGTAGAGGAAACCAAGTCTAGATTCAACCTTAGCCTGCAGCTTCTATATGTGCTGAGAGAAGGACAGTGTACAGTCTAACCATACTCCCAAGTACTTGTATGATAATACAAATGGCACCCTATTCGCTAAATAGTGCACTGTTTTTAATCAGGGCCCACAGGGAAAGGGTGCTGTGTGGGCCTCATGGTATGACCACCATACTGTAGCACTTGGCCATCAAGCCATCTAGTCACATAACTATATCATTAATAATAACAGGACTGTCAAACAAACACACACACACAATAGTCTCCACCCTTCTAATATCCTGTGGGAAACAGATCTGTTACAGATCTGGGGAAAGGCAGAGAAGAATCAGGCTGATGAAAGCTTGATCAACAAGACGTTTATTAAAACAGGTTAATATAAAGTTGAAACAGAATTCTCTGAATTCCCCAGATTGTAATACGTGATGGCTGGCAGGCTGTCACATTGATATAGAACTCACCTTCTGTAAAGAGCTACCCGTTTCACTGCTCTGTTCTCCCACCAGCTTCACTCTCACACCTGCTTCACTCTCACACCTGCTTCACTCTCTCTCTCTCTCTCTCTCTCTCTCTCTCTCTCTCTCTCTCTCTCTCTCTCTCTCTCTCTCTCTCTCTCTCTCTCTCTCTCTCTGTCTCTCTCTCTCTCTCTGTCTCTCTCTCTGTCTCTCTCTCTCTCTCTCTCTCTCTGTCTCTCTGTCTCTCTCTCTGTCTCTCTCTCTGTCTGTCTCTCTCTCTCTCTTCTGGTGTGATCAGAGACATGAAAGAGAGACAGATCAAGAGAGAAAAAAAGAAAGAGGGATTGACAGCACAGCATCCGTCTCGCCGACAAACGTCAGCATGTCTGTTTGATTTAAAGCAATAGAGATGGAGTGATGGAGTTATGGAAGGTGCTGACTGAGGAGAGGAGCGAGGGATGAGGATGAAGGGATGGAGGAAGTGGGGGTCAGAGGGTTTTCGTTCATGTGGAACGGTCTTGTTAGTATGAGGCATTCTGTTGACCGACAGACGGATTGACTATGACGTCAATGAAGTTTCCCGTAGGCTACGGTAGCTTAACTTAACAGTGCTTTAAGCACCATTCCTGCATGAAGCTGTAATACTGAAACTAATGTTTTAGTTTTAATGATAAAGAAACCATTTTTTAATTGAATCATGAAATGCATGCTTTGAGCTAAACGTGTGTGTTTAGTACAGTGTATTGACATGCGCATGTGTGTGTTCTGCTTAGGGTTTATTGATGATAGATCAGTGTCATCTGCACAGTGTTGGAGGGAGAGTGAGAGAGAGATGGACAGAGAGAGATGGACAGAGAGAGAGATGGACAGAGAGAGAAACAAAAATAATCAGAGAGTATCATTTCCCTAAACATCAGGTTTCAAAGACCTCTCTGGTGAGGATAGGCTACCCGTCCTGTTGGGGGAGGAACAGAGAGCTGTGGGTTGGCAGAACACTACATTGCTGTCTGTTATTAGATGAGGGACAGTGTCAGACAGACCACTACATTATTGTCTGTCATTAGATGAGGGACAGTGTCTGACAGACCACTACATTGCTGTCTGTTATTAGATGAGGGACAGTGTCTGACAGACCACTACATTGCTGTCTGTTATTAGATGAGGGACAGTGTCTGACAGACCACTACATTGCTGTCTGTTATTAGATGAGGGACTGTGTCTGACAGACCACTACATTGCTGTCTGTTATTAGATGAGGGACAGTGTCTGACAGACCACTACATTGCTGTCTGCCATAAGATGAGGGACAGTGTCTGACAGACCACTACATTGCTGTCTGCCATAAGATGAGGGACAGTGTCTGACAGACCACTACATTGCTGTCTGTTATTAGATGAGGGACAGTGTCTGACAGACCACTACATTGCTGTCTGCCATAAGATGAGGGACAGTGTCTGACAGACCACTACATTGCTGTCTGCCATAAGATGAGGGACAGTGTCTGACAGAGCACTACATTGCTGTCTGCCATAAGATGAGGGACAGTGTCTGACAGACCACTACATTGCTGTCTGTTATTAGATGAGGGACAGTGTCTGACAGACCACTACATTGCTGTCTGCCATAAGATGAGGGACAGTGTCTGACAGACCACTACATTGCTGTCTGCCATAAGATGAGGGACAGTGTCTGACAGACCACTACATTGCTGTCTGTTATTAGATGAGGGACAGTGTCTGACAGACCACTACATTGCTGTCTGCCATAAGATAAGGGACAGTGTCTGACAGACCACTACATTGCTGACTGCCATAAGATGAGGGACAGTGTCTGACACTCCCTTGGCTGAGTGCTACCATCAGTCCTGTGTCATGCCAACAGTAAAGCATCCTCAGACCATTCATGTGTGGGGTTGCTTCTCAGCCAAGGGAGTGGGCTCACTCACAATTTTGCCTAAGAACACAGCCATGAATAAAGAATGGTACCAACACATCCTCCGAGAGCAACTTCTCCCAACCATCCAAGAACAGTGTGACGACCAATGCCTTTTCCAGCATGATGGAGCACCTTGCCATAAGGCAAAAGTGATAACTAAGTGGCTCTGGGAACAAAACATCGACATTTTGGGTCCATGGCCAGGAAACTCCCTAGACCTTAATCCCATTGAGAACTTGTGGTCGATCCTCAAGAGGCGGGTGGACAAACAAAAACCCACAACTTCTGACAAAATCCAAGCATTGATTATGCAAGAATGGCCTGTCATCAGTTAAGGTGGGGCCCAGCAGTTAATTAAATAGGATGCCATGGCGGATTGCAGAGGTCTTGAAAAAGAAGGGTCAACACTACAAATATTGACTCTTTGCATAAACTGAATGTCATTGCCAATGAAAGCCTTTGACACTTATGGAATACTTTATCTATATCAACTTGCAATATTTTTATCATTTTTTTTCACCTAACACTCTGTAACAATGTATAGTGTACATATTTAGCCATTCACCCATACTTTTTGCACTCCAGACTTCTTGTATTTTCATACTTTTTCATACTGCCGCTCTATGTATCATGTATCGTGTATCTGTCTTTTGTGTATTTTCGTTTTGGCATTTTGCACCTCCCCTGTGTTTTTTCGTAGCTGCTTGACAAATAAATTTCCCCTCGGGGATCAATAAAATACTTATCTATCTATCTAGCTCTGGCATCTTCCCCAATATTTGGAACCAAGGACCGATCACCCCAATCCACCAAAGTGGATAACTACCGTGGGATAATCCTCTGCATTATCATTAACAGCAGACTCATACATTTCCTGAGCAATGTACTGAGCAAATGTCATATTAGCTTTTTACCAAATTAACGTACAAAAGACCACGTATTCACCCTGCACACCCTAATTGACAAACAAACAAATCAAAACAAAAGCAAAGTCTTCTCATGCTTTGTTGAATTCAAAAAAGCTTTTGACTGAATTTGACATGAGGGTCTGCTATACAAATTGATGGAAAGTGGTGTTGGGTGAAAAACATACGACATTATAAAATTAATGTATACAAACAACAGCTGTGCGGTTGAAATTGGAAAATAGCACAAATCATTTAATTCCACAGGGCCGTGGGATGAGACAGGGATGCAGCTTACGCCTCACCGTTTTCATCATATATATCAACGAATTGGCGAGGGCACTAGAACAGTTTGCAGAACCCGGCCTCACCCTACTAGAATCTGAAGTCAAATGTCTACTGTTTGCTGATGATCTGGTGCTTCTGTCACCAACCAAGGAGGGCCTACAGCAGCACCTAGATCTTCTGTACAGATTCTGCCAGACCTTGGCCCTGACAGTACATCTCAGTAAGACAGAAATAATGGTGTTCCAAAAAAGGTCCAGTTGCCAGGACCACAAATACAAATTCCATCTAGACATCGTTGCTCTAGAGCCACAGGTAACTTCCACAAAGCTGTGAACTATCTGAGAGACAAGGCAAGAACGGCCTTCTATGCCAACAAAAAGAACATAACATTTGACATACCAATTAGGATCTGGCTAATAATACTTGAATCAGTTCTAGAACCCATTGCCCTTTATGGTTGTGAGGTCTGGGGTCCGCTCACCAACCAAGAATTCACTAAATGGGACAAACATCAAATTGAGACTTCCTGCAGAGCAGAATTAGGCAGATACCCGCTAATTATCAAGATTCAGAAAAGAGATGTTAAATTCTACAACCACGTTAAAGGAAGCGATTCCAAAACCTTCCATAAAAAAGCCATCACTACACTAGCATAAAATTCTATTTGACCCTAAACAGAGAGTACACAGTTGCAGAATACCTGAACACTGTGACTGACCCAAATTTAAGGACAGCTATGACTATGTACAGACTCAGTGAGCATTGCCTTGCTATTGAGAAAGGCCACTGTAGCCAGACCTGGCAGACCTGGCTCTCAAGATAAGACATGCTATGTGCATATTTCCCTCAGATTACAGATTTTTTTTTTTTTTGCAAGATTTGTAACCTCAAGAAAAGGGCAACTAGCAAATAACAAACAACCCTTTTATTTATTATCAAATTTTTGTAAATTTTTCTAAATTAGGATGTTGAGTCATCCTTTGGAAAAAGAGTACATGAGGGTATTCTTTTAAATGTAAGTAGAAGACTTAATATAAGAACAAATTAAACCAACAAACTGTTTAACTTCCTCTGAAGCGTCTTCCTAAACAAGACACGCCCCCCCGCCCCCAGTATACAAGCTTCTAAATACTCCAGGAAACATAGTGATTCCAGCATCTAGGCTAAACACTTACCGTTGTGACAATTACGTTATAAAAGATATTTATAGTAATGTAAAAAACATATTTTTTTTTACATATGTGGACAGATGGATATGTAATCTTCACTTCAACACTATTGACAGATAAAGGTTTAATTTACCAATTAATTTAACCAATTTAACAAATCACTAAAAAAAGAAAAATAAACACAAATTATTGTTTGTTTTTTTTCCTTCTGGGGAAAAAGTTTACCATCACATAAAATGGCTACAATTAGAATTAGGTACCAAAACAAGTGCAAATGATTAGAAAACATTAGAGAGAAACTTAGGAGGGTCCAGCCTTCCATAAAGATAAGAACATTGGTCTGGTTTGGTCTTAACCATATGGGTGTGTGGTAACACATCATTCAAAGATCAAAAGACCTACCCGAGAACTTTCCAGGGGGTGTACTTTTTCACATGACTGTATACTACATACGTATACATACACACACATACACATACACACACCCATACATATATACATACATACATACATACACACACACACACACACACACACACACACACACACACACACACACACATACAAAAAAATAACAAATTATAAATGAAGAAATAACAATGATTTTAACAGGAGGTACTGTAGCAGGCTACATGTGTCGGGCCTTACCTATCAAACACCGCACTGCAGATCAGCTAAATATCCATCTCATTGCTCCAGTCAGTCTGGGGGAGTAGTTCCCTTCACGTTCTTGTTGATAAAGTAAATTGCAGCTGCCGGGTCGTTGAACCTGTGAAGAGCTCCGCTTGGTAGTGTAATCTTGAGCTCGGCTGGGAAGAAAAGGCCAAACTTGACTCCGGGACAGGTGTGCAAAAGCCGTTTCTTGGCCACGGAGGCAGTGAAGTCTGGGAAAAATTGACAGTTTCTTGCCTCTGTACAGTAAGGGTGATTCTTCTCCAGCTTGGCGCAGGATCTGGTCCCGAACGTTGTAGTAATGCACTCTAATGACGAAGGGCCGTGGGGGATCACCCTCTCTGGGTCTAGCTCGCAGTGACCTATGGGCACGGTCCAAGAGGGTTTTTTCTTCGAGGTTGAGAATGTCCTGCAATAGTTAGTAAATAAAGTCTGTTGGGCGGGGCCTCCAGATGCCCACCAGGCGTATGCTGTCGCGGCGTTGACGTCCTTCTAGGTCCTCGCATTTTTCTTTAAGCACTTTAACATCAGATGAGAGCGAATTCACTGTTGCCTGATGGGTGGTTAGGTCATCACTGTAAGACACAGCAGAACGCTCTAGTTCAGGTATGCTAGTACCCTGTGTAGACACTTCATTTCAATTATTCCTTAATTAAAGACATTTCTGAGCGGAGAGTTGTGGAGAGTGACTACAATTTTCGTGTCAAGTTTATCATATAGGTCTCTCTTGAGCCCATCCAAAGCCTCTGTGAATTTCCTCAAACTAAGGGCAGCGTCCTGTCTGTCCCTGTCCTTCTCCCGCCTTGGCGAGTTGCTCGACGGGGTTGCTCGAGCAGGCGAGCCTGGGGCTTTAATGGGGCCTCCTTTGGGAGGGTCTCTTTTAGAGCGAGTGTCTCTTTTATCGGCCATCCCCGGGATTTGTGGAACAGTGAAGGGTCAGACTATGTTTCGGAAATGAAGCTCTTCAATAGAAGTCAAGTTGTAGACTAGACTGCGGTTTTAAATAACAGAATATGACCGTTTGCTCAATTACCGGCTGTGCTAACTTGCTGACGAAAGTTTGCTAACTGATGGCAGGTCACATTTACATCGACTATATCCCATTTTCACTGTTATGAAGAGAGAAGAGATGAAAAGCCTTGCTTTGTGTATTCTGCCGACCAAGGCAACCAAAACTGTGTCAGGAGCAGACAGATATTCCCGCCTCTCCAGTTGGTAAATCTATCAGGAAAATCCAAGGCTTTGCTGCGGCCTACTTTAGCAATCCTCCATTCAGCGATTCACTGACATTATAACCGTTCGGAAGAGCAACGAGATATGAAACTATGTCAACAATACTTAGTAAGGCGAAATTAATTAAACAATAAATTAAACTGTGCTCTAAATTAAATAAAGCTTGTCACAACTTGGCAGACCTCCGGTAAACATGTGTTACGTCTTTCGTGCACCCGGAAATGTCCATCTCTGTTCTCCTCTGTTCTGTTCTCCTCTGTTCTATGTTCTCCTCTGTTCTATGTTCTCCTCTGTTCTATGTTCTCCTCTGTTCTATGTTCTCCTCTGTTCTCTGTTCTCCTCTGTTCTGTCCTCCTCTGTTCTCTGTTCTCCTCTGTTCTATGTTCTCCCTCTGTTCTATGTTCTCCTCTGTTCTATGTTCTCCTCTGTTCTATGTTCTCCTCTGTTCTATGTTCTCCTCTGTTCTGTCCTCCTCTGTTCTCTGTTCTCCTCTGTTCTATGTTCTCCTCTGTTCTATGTTCTCCTCTGTTCTGTCCTCCTCTGTTCTATGTTCTCCTCTGTTCTATGTTCTCCTCTGTTCTATGTTCTCCTCTGTTCTATGTTCTCCTATGTTCTTCTCTGTTATCTGTTTTATGTTCTCCTCTGTTCTATGTTCTCCTCTGTTCTCTGTTCTCCTCTGTTCTATGTTCTCCTCTGTTCTACTATGTTCTATGTTCTCCTATGATGATCTGTATTGAAAATACATCTCTCTTTCTATCTCTGCCTCCCTCCCTCCCTCCCTCTCCGTTTCCCCAGTGTGCTTTTTGATATGAGCGTGGTAGTGATGGCTTCCAGCTGGGTTTTATGGCATATCTGTGTGAAGACAGACCTCTGAAAATACACATACAGACCTCTGAAAATACACAGACCTCAAACACACACAGATATCTGAAAATACACATACAGACCTCTGAAAACACACAAACACAGACCTCTGAAAACACACACAGATATCTGAAAACACACAAACACAGACCTCTGAAAACACTCACACAGATATCTGAAAACACACAAACACAGACCTCTGAAAACACACACACATATATCTGAAAACACACAAACACAGACCTCTGAAAACACACACACAGATCTCTGAAAACACACAAACACAGATATCTGAAAACACACAAACACAGACCTCTGAAAACACACACACAGATCTCTGAAAATACACAAACACAGACCTCTGAAAACACACACACAGACCTCTGAAAACACACAAACACAGACCTCAAACACACACAGATATCTGAAAACACACACACACAGAGATCTCTGAAAACACTGTTTGTTCTCTGGCATAAATCAGACAGTGGATGATGGGCTGGCTCTGGCTCGACACACAGTCTCCCTGCTACATGGTGGCCCTGTGTGTGTGTGTGTGTGTGTGTGTGTGTGTGTGTGTGTGTGTGTGTGTGTGTGTGTGTGTGTGTGTGTGTGTGTGTGTGTGTGTGTGTGTGTGTGTGTGTGTGTGTGTGTGTGTGTGTGTGTGTGTGTGTGTGTGTGTGTGTGTGTGTGTTAAATCAACCTTGCTACGCATCACTACGTGCCAGGCCTGACACTCCGGAGACAGTTGGATGCTCAAAGTGTGGGTGTTTATGTCTGCGTTTATGTCTGCGTTTATGTCTGCGTTTATGTGGGTGTTTATGTGGGTGTTTATGTGGGTGTCTATGTGGGTGTTTATGTGGGTGTTTATGTGGGTGTTTATGTGGGTGTTTATGTGGGTGTTTGTGTGGGTGTTTGTGTGGGTGTTTGTGTGGGTGTTTATGTGGGTGTTTATGTGGGTGTTTGTGTGGGTGTTTGTGTGGGTGTTTGTGTGGGTGTTTGTGTGGGTGTTTGTGTGGGTGTTTGTGTGGGTGTTTGTGTGGGTGTTTATGTGGGTGTTTGTGTGGGTGTTTGTGTGGGTGTTTGTGTGGGTGTTTGTGTGGGTGTTTGTGTGGGTGTTTATGTGGGTGTTTGTGTGGGTGTTTGTGTGGGTGTTTGTGTGGGTGTTTGTGTGGGTGTTTATGTGGGTGTTTGTGTGGGTGTTTGTGTGGGTGTTTATGTGGGTGTTTGTGTGGGTGTTTGTGTGGGTGTTTGTGTGGGTGTTTGTGTGGGTGTTTATGTGGGTGTTTGTGTGGGTGTTTGTGTGGGTGTTTATGTGGGTGTTTGTGTGGGTGTTTGTGTGGGTGTTTGTGTGGGTGTTTGTGTGGGTGTTTATGTGGGTGTTTATGTGGGTGTAAGTGCTGTATTGTAAATGTTGTGTAATTTCATAGTAATTACATTTAATGTGATGTTCTTTATGGATAACTATTGCAACGCTGTTATTCCAGAACACTGAGTCATGGACCTGACATTGGGTTAACCTGGCACAGCACTGATTGCGTCCTAAATGACACCCTGTTCCCTACATGACACACTACTTTTGATAGGCCCTGGTTATACATAGTGCACAATGTACGGAATAGGGTGCCATTTGGATGTAGTCACTTTGTTTGGAATATAACCAGTGTTGTTCCGGATGTTTCAGGATCCCGCTGGTATATTCACCCTGCTGAGTGGGAGGTCACACACATCAAATTGGGCCCATATTCAACCCCCATGTCAGGAAGCCTTACTCCTGGGTCACATTGGGCCCACACCATCACACACACACACCATCACACACACACCATCACACACACACCATCACACACACACACCATCACACACACACACACACCATCACACACACACACCATCACACACCATCACACACACACACCATCACACACACACCATCACACACACACCATCACACACACACACACACCATCACACACACACCATCACACACACACACCATCACACACACACCATCACACACACACACACCATCTCACACACACACACACACCATCACACACACACCATCACACACACACACACACCATCACACACACACCATCACACACACACACCATCACACACACACCATCACACACACACACACACCATCACACACCATCACACACACACACCATCACACACACACCATCACACACACACACACACCATCACACACACACACCATCACACACACACACACCATCTCACACACACACACACACCATCACACACACACCATCACACACACACACCATCACACACACACACACCATCACACACAAGCCATCACACACACACCATCACACAGACACCATCACACACACCATCACACACGCACACCATCACACACACACACACCATCACACACACACACCATCACACACACATGCCATCACACACACACATCACACACACCATCACACACACACACCATCACACACACCATCACACACACCATCATACACACGCCATCACACACACCATCACACACACACCATCACACACCTGCCATCACACACACGCCATCACACACACGCCATCACACACACGCCATCACACACACACCATCACACACACACACCATCACACACACACACCATCACACACCTGCCATCACACACACGCCATCACACACACACACCATCACACACACACCATCACACACACACCATCACATACACACCATCACATACACTAGATGCAGTATAAGTAGGCCAGCAAGGCAGGCGAGGTGTGTGTGTGATGGTGTGTGTTTTGTCCAGAACAGTCTCTGTAGAGGATCATGTCATAACAGGCCTGATTGCAGAGCTCTGTGGAATGCTGCTTAGTTAACCTCTCAGGATGAGGGGTCGCTCATGATGTCATCACACACACACGTATGCACACCCATATACACACACTTACACACACACATTCTCACAGTACCAAGCACAAACACAAAATGCAGACACACACACACCACACAAACCCCTACCATCCTAGAGGGAGGGAGGAATTGGCCACAAACGGTCTTTGACAGGAATTAGCTATGCTTGATTTACTCTCTCACCTCTCTCTCTCCCCTCTCTCTCTCACCTCTCTCTCTCCCCTCTCTCTCTCCCCTCTCTCTCTCCCCTCTCTCTCTCTCTCTCTCTCCCCTCTCTCTCTCCCCTCTCTCTCCCCTCTCTCACTCAGCTCTCTCTCTCCCCTCTCTCTCTCACCTCTCTCTCTCCCCTCTCTCTCTCAGCTCTCTCTCTCCCCTCTCTCTCTCAGCTCTCTCTCTCAGCTCTCTCTCCCCTCTCTCTCTCTCTCACCTCTCTCTCTCCCCTCTCTCTCTCAGCTCTCTCTCTCAGCTCTCTCTCTCTCTGGGGTGTTGAAAATCATATATAGTGTTGGCAGTGTGACTACAACTGCTCTGACCATTTACTAACCCCACCTTAGTGTTTAAATATACTGGGGGGTGGGGGGGGTGGAGCACAATGCAACTAGTCTGGGTAGCCATTTGATTAGCTATTCAGGAGTCTGATGGCTTGGTGGTAGAAGCTGTTAAGGAGCCTTTTGGACCTAGACTTGGCGCTCCGGTACCGCTTGCCATGCGGTAGCAGAGAGAACAGTCTATGACTGGGGAGGCTGGAGTCTTTGACAATTTTTAGGGCCTCTGACACCGCCTGGTATAGAGGTCCTGGATGGCAGGAAGCTTGCCCCAGTGATGTACTGGCTGTACACACTACCCTCTGTAGTGCCTTGCGGTCGGAGGCCGAGCAGTTGCTGTACCAGGCAGTGATGCAACCAGTCAGGACGCTCTCGATGGTGCAGCTGTATAACCTTTTAAGGATCTGAGGACCCATGCCAAATCTTTTCAGTCTGAAAAGATAGGCTTTTTCATGCCCTCGTCACGACTGTCTTGGTGTGTTTGGACCATGATAGTTTGTTGGTGATGTGGACACCAAGGAACTTGAAGATCTCAACCTGCTCCACTGCAGCCCCGTCGATGAGAATGGGGGCGTGCTCGGCCCTCCTTTTTCTGTAGTCCACAATCATCTCCTTTGTCTTGATTACATTGAGGGAGAGGTTGAGGTTGTTGTCACATTGTAATGGTCTGCAGACTTGTTGTTAGACCAAGTATATAATTGTCATTGTGTGTTTGTTCCTTTAACATCCAGGTGCTGTACAGCGATGGTCAGAATGGTAGAGAGTTTATGACCTACCTGACTCTGTCACCTGTACAGATGACTTTCCACGGCATCGGGAGCTCTGTCCAAGCCAGCCACGACCAGGTAGGATAACTAACCAATTACACACTTGTGGAGGGAAGGGGGAGGGAGGGATACACACACACCGATACACACACACACACCGATACACACACACACACCGATACACACACACCGATACACACACACCGATGCACACACACACCGATGCACACACACTGATGCACACACACCGATGCACACACACCGATACACACTCTGTTTCTTAATTCTTCCTTTTTTTCCTACTAAATAATGATGATCTCTGAATGTCAAGATACCCCTTATATTGTCTGTGTTCCCAGGCTGCTGATACCCCTTATATTGTCTGTGTTCCCAGGCTGCTGATACCCCTTATATTGTCTGTGTTCCCAGGCTGCTTATTGTATTCAGGAGGGGTGTGTGTGTGTGTGTGTGTGTGTGTGTGTGTGTGTGTGTGTGTGTGTGTGTGTGTGTGTGTGTGTGTGTGTGTGTGTGTGTGTGTGTGTGTGTGTTAACTATACTTGTTGGGGACCAATAGTAAACAAACAAACATGTGACCAACTGGGGACATGTTGTTGGTCCCCACGAGGTCAAATGCTACTTCTAGGGGGTTTAGGGTTAGAATTAGGTTTAGGGTGTTGTTTATGGTTAGCAGCTAGGGTTAGTTTTTAGGGTTAGGGTAAGAACCCATGTTGGTGCCCAGAAGTTCAAACAGGTTGGTTTGCTTCCAGTGGCACATCGAGTAAATCAGCTGAAGCTCAATCACATGTATAGAATTATAAAGGGAACAGCTCCTGATTACGTGTCTCCTTAAGCATAACCAGGGCTGAAGGTGGACATGCAGCCAGTGCTTAAGGTGGACATGCAGCCAGTGCTTAAGGTGGACATGCAGCCAGTGCTTAAGGTGGACATGCAGCCAGGGCTTAAGGTGGACATGCAGCCAGGGCTTAAGGTGGACATGCAGCCAGGGCTGAAGGTGGACATGCAGCCAGGGCTTAAGGTGGACATGCAGCCAGGGCTTAAGGTGGACATGCAGCCAGGGCTTAAGGTGGACATGCAGCCAGGGCTTAAGGTGGACATGCAGCCAGGGCTTAAGGTGGACATGCAGCCAGGGCTTAAGGTGGACATGCAGCCAGGGCTTAAGGTGGACATGCAGCCAGGGCTTAAGGTGGACATGCAGCCAGGGCTTAAGGTGGACATGCAGCCAGGGCTTAAGGTGGACATGCAGCCAGGGCTTAAGGTGGACATGCAGCCAGGGCTTAAGGTGGACTTTCAGCCAGTGCTTAAGGTGGACATGCAGCCAGTGCTTAAGGTGGACATGCAGCCAGTGCTTAAGGTGGACATGCAGCCAGTGCTTAAGGTGGACATGCAGCCAGGGCTTAAGGTGGACATGCAGCCAGGGCTTAAGGTGGACATGCAGCCAGGGCTTAAGGTGGACATGCAGCCAGGGCTTAAGGTGGACATGCAGCCAGGGCTTAAGGTGGACATGCAGCCAGGGCTTAAGGTGGACATGCAGCCAGGGCTTAAGGTGGACATGCAGCCAGGGCTTAAGGTGGACATGCAGCCAGGGCTTAAGGTGGACATGCAGCCAGGGCTTAAGGTGGACATGCAGCCAGGGCTTAAGGTGGACTTTCAGCCAGTGCTTAAGGTGGACATGCAGCCAGTGCTTAAGGTGGACATGCAGCCAGTGCTTAAGGTGGACATGCAGCCAGTGCTTAAGGTGGACATGCAGCCAGGGCTTAAGGTGGACATGCAGCCAGGGCTTAAGGTGGACATGCAGCCAGGGCTTAAGGTGGACATGCAGCCAGGGCTTAAGGTGGACATGCAGCCAGGGCTTAAGGTGGACATGCAGCCAGGGCTTAAGGTGGACTTTCAGCCAGTGCTTAAGGTGGACATGCAGCCAGTGCTTAAGGTGGACATGCAGCCAGTGCTTAAGGTGGACATGCAGCCAGTGCTTAAGGTGGACATGCAGCCAGTGCTTAAGGTGGACATGCAGCCAGGGCTTAAGGTGGACATGCAGCCAGGGCTTAAGGTGGACATGCAGCCAGTGCTTAAGGTGGACATGCAGCCAGGGCTTAAGGTGGACATGCAGCCAGGGCTTAAGGTGGACATGCAGCCAGGGCTTAAGGTGGACATGCAGCCAGGGCTTAAGGTGGACATGCAGCCAGTGCTTAAGGTGGACATGCAGCCAGGGCTTAAGGTGGACATGCAGCCAGGGCTTAAGGTGGACATGCAGCCAGGGCTTAAGGTGGACATGCAGCCAGGGCTTAAGGTGGACATGCAGCCAGGGCTTAAGGTGGACATGCAGCCAGGGCTTAAGGTGGACATGCAGCCAGGGCTTAAGGTGGACATGCAGCCAGGGCTTAAGGTGGACATGCAGCCAGGGCTTAAGGTGGACATGCAGCCAGGGCTTAAGGTGGACATGCAGCCAGTGCTTAAGGTGGACATGCAGCCAGGGCTTAAGGTGGACATGCAGCCAGTGCTTAAGGTGGACATGCAGCCAGGGCTTAAGGTGGACATGCAGCCAGTGCTTAAGGTGGACATGCAGCCAGGGCTTAAGGTGGACATGCAGCCAGGGCTTAAGGTGGACATGCAGCCAGGGCTTAAGGTGGACATGCAGCCAGGGCTTAAGGTGGACATGCAGCCAGGGCTTAAGGTGGACATGCAGCCAGGGCTTAAGGTGGACATGCAGCCAGTGCTTAAGGTGGACATGCAGCCAGGGCTTAAGGTGGACATGCAGCCAGGGCTTAAGGTGGACATGCAGCCAGTGCTTAAGGTGGACATGCAGCCAGTGCTTAAGGTGGACATGCAGCCAGGGCTTAAGGTGGACATGCAGCCAGTGCTTAAGGTGGACATGCAGCCAGGGCTTAAGGTGGACATGCAGCCAGTGCTTAAGGTGGACATGCAGCCAGGGCTTAAGGTGGACATGCAGCCAGGGCTTAAGGTGGACATGCAGCCAGGGCTTAAGGTGGACATGCAGCCAGGGCTTAAGGTGGACATGCAGCCAGTGCTTAAGGTGGACATTCAGCCAGTGCTTAAGGTGGACATGCAGCCAGGGCTTAAGGTGGACATGCAGCCAGGGCTTAAGGTGGACATGCAGCCAGTGCTTAAGGTGGACATGCAGCCAGGGCTTAAGGTGGACATGCAGCCAGGGCTTAAGGTGGACATGCAGCCAGGGCTTAAGGTGGACATGCAGCCAGGGCTTAAGGTGGACATGCAGCCAGGGCTTAAGGTGGACATGCAGCCAGGGCTTAAGGTGGACATGCAGCCAGGGCTTAAGGTGGACTTTCAGCCAGTGCTTAAGGTGGACATGCAGCCAGTGCTTAAGGTGGACATGCAGCCAGTGCTTAAGGTGGACATGCAGCCAGTGCTTAAGGTGGACATGCAGCCAGTGCTTAAGGTGGACATGCAGCCAGGGCTTAAGGTGGACATGCAGCCAGTGCTTAAGGTGGACATGCAGCCAGGGCTTAAGGTGGACATGCAGCCAGAGCTTAAGGTGGACATACAGCCAGTGCTTAAGGTGGACATGCAGCCAGGGCTTAAGGTGGACATGCAGCCAGTGCTTAAGGTGGACATGCAGCCAGGGCTTAAGGTGGACATGCAGCCAGTGCTTAAGGTGGACATGCAGCCAGTGCTTAAGGTGGACATGCAGCCAGTGCTTAAGGTGGACATGCAGCCAGTGCGTAAGGTGGACATGCAGCCAGTGCGTAAGGTGGACGAGAGCCAGTGTCATGTCCTGCTGTGTCCCTTTGACAAAGGGCCCTGCAGGCCATACCTTTTTTTGCACAGCGGTTGGCCTTTGAAATGCACTCTGGAAGTGCTAACCTCCAGGTTGTATGTCTTAATGTGATGTCAGAAGTCCACTCTGGAAGTGTTAACCTCCAGGTTGTATGTCTTAATGTGATGTCAGAGGTCCACTCTGGAAGTGTTAACCTCCAGGTTGTATGTCTTAATGTGATGTCAGAGGTCCACTCTGGAAGTGTTAACCTCCAGGTTGTATGTCTTAATGTGATGTCAGAGGTCCACTCTGGAAGTGTTAACCTCCAGGTTGTATGTCTTAATGTGATGTCAGAGGTCCACTCTGGAAGTGTTTGTTTTCATGTATTTTTTAAACCCGAAGTAAATCATAAAGGTTAGGGTTAAAAGGGAAAATAGTACTTTGAATGGGACTGAATTGTTAACAAGGTTAGTTATACAAGACTGTGCAGGAGGTGTGTGACAGTCGAGTGGTGCTCTTCAGTCCCCAGCTCTCTGTATTCAGGAGGTGTGTGACAGTCGAGTGGTGCTCTTCAGTCCCCAGCTCTCTGTATTCAGGAGGTGTGTGACAGTCGAGTGGTGCTCTTCAGTCCCCAGCTCTCTGTATTCAGGAGGTGTGTGACAGTCGAGTGGTGCTCTTCAGTCCCCAGCTCTCTGTATTCAGGAGGTGTGTGACAGTCGAGTGGTGCTCTTCAGTCCCCAGCTCTCTGTATTCAGGAGGTGTGTGACAGTCGAGTGGTGCTCTTCAGTCCCCAGCTCTCTGTATTCAGGACTGGGCTCTTTAGCCTGCACCTCCCAAGCAGAAAACCTGTTTCTTCATGTTATCTAATCTAATCTAAATCTAGTCTAATCTAGTCTATCTAATCTAGTCTTGTCTCGTCTCTCTAAATCTAGTCTCTTTCAGTCAAGTCTCTCTCTGTCTAGTCTATCTAAGTCTAGTCTATCTAAGTGTAGTCTATCTAAGTGTAGTCTATCTAAGTGTAGTCTCTCTAAGTGTAGTCTCTCTAAGTGTAGTCTCTCTAAGTCTAGTCTATCTAAGTCTAGTCTATCTAAGTCTAGTCTATCTAAATATAGGACTTTGTTTCCAGATCCTTGAAAGCCTCTCCTCTCCTCTCCTCTCCTCTCCTCTCCTCTCCTCTCCTCTCCTCTCCTCTCCTCTCCTCTCCTCTCCTCTCCTCTCCTCTCCTCTCCTCTCCTCTCCTGTCCTTAATAAAGCCTTTCGGACTTACTGACCTCTCCTCGCTTCATTTTTTGGTCGCCCTTTGGCGCCCCCTTGTGTATTATATTGTAAATCCCGAGGTGGGAGAAGGACGGTATGAAAATATGGATACCGCCCAACAATGAGACTGGGTGTTAGCTTTCTGCCATGTTTGAGAAGTCAATGAGCTCTGGAGTTATCTGTACAGCCGCCATTTTGTCCCTGTGCTTCCTACTAGTTATCTGTACAGCCGCCATTTTGTCCCTGTGCTTCCTACTAATTATCACAATTTCTCTCATTCTCTTTCATCCATGAGAATTCGCTATTGTGCTAATTTGGAAGGCATACTGGGAATAGATGCCCAATCAGCTTTTTTTGCGTTATAGTGCCCCCTTGTGTGCTATGCCAGTAATACCATAAATCCTGGGATGGCAGGAGAACGGTAAGCCTCCAGTAAACCTCCAGTAAACCTCCAGTAAGCCTCCAGTAAGCCTCCAGTAAACCTCCAGAAAGTCATCCATCAACCGTTTTTAATTCCATATGTACTCTACGTCGGCACTAGTGCAATAAGTGGCGCTTACTCAGGTATTGAAAAGCGCATATAAGACCGAGAGCCTAATGCTTCTTAGTTAGTTCTTTAAGTTTATACTTTAGAAAACAATCCTTCAGCAGAAGACAGCTACAGGGATGGTTAAAAACAGCTTGATTGCCGTAGCAACATCAGGGAAACAGGCATGAAGGAAGTAGTGCTTCAAATACAGCAGTTCTGCAACATCTTTAATCCAGCCTCTCCTTAATTCCCGACCTCAACCTGGACCTACAGGCTGTGGTGAACACAGTATCATATCTCGTAGCTGCTATAGGCCTCTACATAGAAACAAAGAGAGGGACAGACTTTTTTTTTCTAAGAGAAAGAAAGAGAGTGAGACAAGAGGGGAGGGGGAGGGAGGGAGAGAGGGAGAGAGAGAAGCAGGTGTGAGAGTGAAGCTAGTGGGAGATCAGAGCAGTGAAACAGCTAGCTCTTTACACACACAGAGAGAGAGAGAGAGAGAGAGAGAGAGAGAGAGAGAGAGAGTCTCTCAAGTTGAATTTCATTTACCTTGATAGCAGCCCATGTGTGTAGGCTATTACCCAGACTACACCTGCTGAGTTCAACAATAGTGGCAAAATGTATCCTTAAGCCTAAACTACATTTTTTCTCATTGTGAGGTAATTTGATGTAATTATTATAAAAAGTTTATGAATAGCATCTAAATACTTTATATAGCTATAGGTAGTAGGCTACACTGCATAATGAAACAATCCCTAGTAAGCTAGTATTTTGAGGGTGGACTGACTGCATTATATGGCATTAATAGACTGGTTTAAACCACAACTACTTTCTATTGGGAGAGAGCAGAGTATGGCTCCTGTCATACAGGTTCAGGTAGGCTATACTGGACATGTCATGACTATACTGGACATACAGGACATGTCATGACTATACAGGACATACAGGACATGTCATGACTATACAGGACATACAGGACATGTCATGACTATACAGGACATGTCATGACTATACAGTACATACAGGACATGTCATGACTATACAGTACATACAGGACATGTCATGACTATACAGGACATACAGGACATGTCATGACTATACAGGACATACAGGACATGTCATGACTATACAGGACATACAGGACATGTCATGACTATACAGGACATACAGGACATGTCATGACTATACAGGACATACAGGACATGTCATGACTATACAGTACATACAGGACATGTCATGACTATACAGTACATACAGGACATGTCATGACTATACAGTACATACAGGACATGTCATGACTATACAGTACATACAGGACATGTCATGACTATACAGGACATACAGGACATGTCATGACTATACAGGACATACAGGACATGTCATGACTATACAGTACATACAGGACATGTCATGACTATACAGTACATACAGGACATGTCATGACTATACAGGACATACAGGACATGTCATGACTATACAGTACATACAGGACATGACATGACTATACAGTACATACAGGACATGTCATGACTATACAGGACATACAGGACATGTCATGACTATACAGTACATACAGGACATGTCATGACTATACAGGACATACAGGACATGTCATGACTATACAGTACATACAGGACATGTCATGGCTATACAGTACATACAGGACATGTCATGACTATACAGGACATACAGGACATGTCATGACTATACAGTACATACAGGACATGTCATGACTATACAGGACATACAGGTCATGACTATACAGTACATACAGGACATGTCATGACTATACAGTACATACAGGACATGTCATGACTATACAGTACATACAGGACATGTCATGACTATACAGGACATACAGGTCATGACTATACAGGACATACAGGTCATGGCTATACAGTACATACAGGACATGTCATGGCTATACAGTACATACAGGACATGTCATGGCTATACAGTACATACAGGACATGTCATGGCTATACAGTACATACAGGACATGTCATGACTATACAGTACATACAGGATATGTGACACTATGTATAGCTTTGCAAAATACTATGTTTAACGATCAAATAGGCCTACCAGTAAACATGTATTAATTAGCTCAAGCTAAGTTATATGCCCTGGCACTACAGAAAGGGGGGCTGGGACTGTGTTAGGCCAGTGACATCTACGCTACACAGCTAGCTAGCCTAGCGATGCCTGCATGGACGGTTGTTGTTGCCAAGTGACCAACTGTTAGGACGGAGGCTTGTCTCTAGGGTCTGTCCTCTGTACAGTGGGGCACCTGAAACCCTCAAAGAAACACCCCAACAATGAGGGACAAACAAAGTGACATCAGGTGGGATGTGTTGCATCACTACACTGTTTGAAGCCTACAAGATGAGAGAGGAGGAGAGAGGGATAGTTATCACACCCACAAATACCCAACCAGACATTCCACCAGGGGTCTTTTCACACTTACCCCACCAGACATTCCACCAGGGGTCTTTTCACACTTACCCCACCAGACATTCCACCAGGGGTCTTTTCAGTCCCCAAATCCAGAACAAATTAAATAAAGCGTACACTATTATATAGAGCCATTATTACATGGAACTCCATTTTATTTTGCTCAGATTAACATCGAACCTGGTTTAATAAACCAGATAAAGCAACACCTTACTGTACAACGCCTCTCCTGTATTTGACATGGATAGTTTGTGTGTACACTATGTATTGATATGTAGGCTACATGCCTTTTAAATGGATGTAGTTCTGTCCTTGAGTAGGAAGAGTAGCTGCTGCTTTTGCAATCAATTGAATTTACCACAGGTGGACTCCAATCAAGGATGATCAATGGAAACAGGATGCAGCTGAGCTCATAGCAAATGGTCTGAATACTTTTTAATAGTTATTTTTAATCAAAAAAATCAAAACCTGTTTTTGCTTTGTCATTATGGGGTATTGTGTTTAGATTGATGAGGAAAAACATTTATTTAATCTATTTTAGAATAAGGCTGTAACGTAACAAAATGTGGAAAAAGGGAAGGGGTCTGAATACTTTCCCAATGCATTGTGTGTTACAATTCTGAACAGCACACACACACACACACCCACACCCACCCACACACACACAGACACACACACACCATCTACCATCTACACTGAACAAAAATATAAACGCAATATGCAACAATTTCAAAGATATTACTGAGTTACAGTTCATATCAGGAAATCAGTCAATTGAAATAAATTCATTAGGCCCTAATATATCGATTTCACTTGACTGGGTAGGGGCGCAGCCACCCACTGGGGAGCCAGGCCCAGCCAATCAGAATTAGCTTTTCCCCCACAAACAGCCGCACTGCCTTTATTCTCTTAAACAACATTGGAGGTGGCTTATGGTAGAGAAATGAACATTAAATTATCTGGTAATAGCTGTTGGACATTCCTGCAGTCAGCATGCAACCTGAGACATCTGTGGCGTTGTGTGTGTGTGTGTGTGTGTGTGTGTGTGTGTGTGTGTGGGACCAGGGATTAGGAACTAGGGACCAGGGACTAGGGACCAGGAACTATGGATTAGGAACTAGGGATTAGGGACTAGGTATTAGGGACTAGGGATTAGGGACTAGGGATTAGGGACTAGGGACCAGGAACTAGGGATTAGGAACTAGGGATTAGGGATTAGGGATTAGGAACTAGGGATTAGGGACTAGGAACTACGGATTAGGAACTAGGGACTAGGGACCAGGGACTAGGGACCAGGGACTAGGGATTAGGGACTAGGGACCAGGGACTAGGGATTTGCCTACAGTCACAGATGCACTGAGGCCTCCAACTTTATAAACTAAAGTAGTTATACGTACTAGAACATATTTTAGCTTTACTTTTGTTGTCGGACAGAAATTGATGGAGACTCCCTCTAATTGTCTATGGAATCATTCTAGAGGTCGAGTTTGTTCTGCTGGAGGGTTAGGACGACCTTACACACACACACACACACACACACACCACAGACACACACACACACACACACCACGGGGTGATGGTTTATTTCAGTTTTGTTTATCATCTATTTCACTTACTTTGGCAATGTTAACATGTTTCCCATGCCAATAAAGCTCTTTGAATTGAATTTCATTGAGAGAGAGAGAGAGACAGAGAGAGAGAGAGATCTTGTCTATGTAATTAGACTGAGCTGTAAATGTGGTGAGGGGGAATGAATGAATGTCACATCTCTGAGCTGGGACTGATAACTGTTTCCTGGAGCTCATCAAACACTCAGATACACACACACACAGAGATACACACACACACACAGATACACACACACACACAGATACACACATCAGTAAGCACACACTCTCATACACACACACACATATATAGTTCTGTCAGGCATTAGATCCCATAATGGTTCTGTTCTATGAAGTGGTACATGTAGCCCCCTCTGGCCTTCTATGCCATCTCTCTAGTCTGTGCCATCAGCCCAGGGACTAGGGGCCAGGGACCAGGGATTAGTGACTAGGGACCAGGGATTAGGGACTAGGGACCAGGGATTAGCAACTAGGGACCAGGGATTAGGAACTAGGGACTAGGGACCAGGGACTAGGGATTAGGAACTAGGGACCAGGATTTAGGGACTAGGAACTAGGGAGCAGGGATTAGGAACTAGGGACCAGGGACTAGGGACCAGGAACTAGGGATTAGGAACCAGGGACTAGGGACCAGGGACTAGGGACCAGGGACCAGGGACTAGGGACCAGGGACCAGGAACTAGGGATTAGGAACTAGGGACCAGGGACTAGGGACCAGGAACTAGGGATTAGGAACTAGGGACCAGGGATTAGGAACTAGGGACCAGGGACTAGGGATTAGGGACTAGGGACCAGGGACTAAGGATTTGCCTACAGTCACAGATGCACTGAGGCCTCCAACGTTATAAACTAAAGTAGTTATACGTACTAGAACATATTTTAGCTTTACTTTTGTGGTCGGACAGAAATTGATGGAAACTCCCTCTAATTGTCTATGGAATCATTCTAGAGGTCGACTTTGTTCTGCTGGAGGGTTAGGACGACCTTACACACACACACACACACCACAGACACACACACACACACCACGGGGAAGGACAGGAAAGGGCAGGCTGATATTTGTTGCTGTTTTTCCATGAATCGTCTGATTCCCTGTCTGATTCCCTGTCTGATTCCCTGTCTGATTCCCTGTCTGATTCCCTGTCTGCCTGGTACACTTGTTAGGCATGAATCGCTTGATTCACTCCAGGTGTCACTCCAGCAACATGGGCAGAGGACAATCGAAGGTGACAAGGTGACTGTTCTGTTCCGCCTGCAGGACTGTGTGTGTGTGTGTGTGTCTGTGTGTGTGTGTGTCTGTGTGTGTGTGTGTGTGTGTGTGTGTGTGTGTGTGTGTGTGTGTGTGTGTGTGTGTGTGTGTGTGTGTGTGTGTGTGTGTGTGTGTGTGTGTGAGTAATGCTGTGTGTGTGTTCCTGCTAGTGTGCTTTGCAGTGCTGGGTCACTCTGGTCCATGGGGACGTCTCTAGGAGGGCCTGCTGTGAACAAAAATATAAATGCAACATGTAAAGTGTTGGTCCCATGTTTCATGAGCTGAAATAAAAAATCCCAGAAATATTTCATACGAAGAAAAAAAAGCTCTCAAATGTTGTGCACAAATTTATTTACATCCCTGTTAGTGAGCATTTCTCCTTTACCAAGATAATCCATCCACTTGACAGGTGTGGCATATCAAGAAGCTGATTAAACAGCATGATCATTACACAGCTGCACCTTGTGCTGGGGACAATAAAAGGCCACTCTAAAATGTGCAGTTTTGTCACAACACAATGTCAGAGATGTTTTACATTTTGAGGGAGCGTGCAGAATTTCTGCACTGTCAGACACCATCTAAGAGAAGCTCGTCATCCTCATACAGGTTCAGGTAGGCTCCTCTTGACCTGACTACAGTTTGGCGTTGTAACCAACTTCATTGGGCAAATGCTCACCTTATATGAACACTGGCACGCTGCAGAAGTGTGCTCTTCACAGATGAATTCCGGTTTCAACTGTACCGGGCAGATGGCGTCGTGTTTGCTGATGTCAACGTTGTGAACAGAGTGCCCCGTGGTGTGGTTATGGTATGGGCAGGCACAAGCTGCGGACAACGAACACAATTGCATTTTATCGATGGCAATTTGAATGTTTGGGATGCTCTGGATTGGAATGTACAACAGCGTGTTCCAGTTCTCGCCAATATCCATCAACTTCACACAGCCATGGAAGAGGAGTGGGACAACCTTCCACAGGCCACAATCAACAGCCTGATCAACAATTTGAGATGGAGATGTGTCTCGCTGCATGAGGCAAATGGTGGTCACACCAGATACTGACTGGTTTTATGATCTACAGCCCTACCTTTTTTTTAAGGTATCTATGACCAGTTGATGCATATCTGTATTCCCAGTCATGTGACATCCATAGATTAGGGCCTAATGAATTGATTTAAATTGACTGATTTCCTGATATGAACTGAAACTTTGTTAAGAATCTGAACTACATTGATGTATTAGAAGTAACATAAATTATTTTGGATATTTAACCAGAGTTGGAAGTTTACATACACCGCCAAATACATTTAAACTCAGTTTTTCACAATTCCTGACATTTAATCCTAGTTAAACTTCCCTGTCTTAGGTCAGTTAGGATCACCACTTTATTTTAAGAATGTGAAATGTCAGAATAATAGTAGAGAGAATTATGGGCTTTGTGATGGCCACTCCAATATCTTGACTTTGTTGTCCTTAAGCCATTTTGCCACAACTTTGGAAGTATGCTTGGGGTCATTGTCCATTTGGAAGACCCATTTGCGACCAAGCTTTAACTTCCTGACTGATGTCTTGAGATGTTGCTTCAATATATCCACATAATTTTCCTTCCTCATGATGCCATCTATTTTGTGAAGTGCACCAGTCCCTCCTGCAGCAAAGCACCCCCACAACATGATGCTGCCACCCCCGTGCTTCACGGTTGGGATGGGGTTCTTCGGCTTGCAAGCTTCCCCCTTTTTCCTCCAAACATAATGATGGTCATTATGGCCAAACAGCTCTATTTTTGTTTCATCAGACCAGAGGACCATTTCTCCAAAAAGTAGGATCTTTGTCCCCATGTGCAGTTGCAAACCGTAGTCTGACTTTTTTATGGCAGTTTTGGAGCAGTGGCTTCTTCCTTGCTGAGCTGTTTAAAGGCACAGTCAACTTAGTGTATGTAAACTTCTGACCCACTGGAATTGTGATATAGTGAATTATAAGTGAAATAATCTGTCCTGTAAACAATCGTTGGAAGAATTACTTGTGTCATGCACAAAGTAGATGTCCTAACCGACTTGCCAAAACTATAGTTTGTTAACATGAAATCTGTGGAGTGGTTGAAAAATGAGTTTTTAATGACTTCAACCTCAGTGTATGTAAACTTCCGACTTCAACTGTAGCTCAGTAAAAGAGATCATGCCTTTTGGAAGACCAGTTGGGAAAACCTTGTGGAAAAGGTCTTCTTCACGAAGATAACCTGATCAAACCAGATGTTATCTTAATTCCATGTGCTTTATCAAGGTTCCACCCTTTCCTTTTGTTTAATCAGTTGAGAAAGGAGACATTTCCCTCTCATAGCTGCTCACTCTGACTGGGAAACTAAGATATACCCCCCCCTCCCCTCCCTAACTCCCTCACTCCCTCCCTTCTGTGAACAACCTTATACAAGCCTGCAAATTCTACCTTACACAAGCCTCTCTCCCTCATCCATCCCTCCCTCCTTCCCTCCCACCACTCATCACCTAAAACAGCAATTGGTTATTTGGTTAGGTTCACACA
>CM042418.1:28334400-28336900 GCA_023634145.1 Thymallus thymallus
CTACAGGAAACGTACAGATCTCCTGAACTTGCTAACAAAGGTTTCTTCTGTACAAAAATTAATTACTTCTTATCGAAGTTAATCATGTGCACTACAATGTGCAAATTCACATTACTTAAAAATCATACAAAGTTGAGTTTTCTGGATTTTTGTTTAGATTCCTTCACTCACATTTGAAGAGTACCTATGATAAAATTACAGACATCTACATGCTTTGTAAGTGGGAAAACCTGCAAAATTATTCACATATATTTAACCTTTATTAACTAGGCAAGTCATTTAAGTGAGCAAATTCTTATTACAATGACGTCCTAGGAACATTGGTTTTAACTGCCTTATTCAGGGACAGAACGACAGATTTTTACCTTGTCAGCTCAGGGATTCAATCAGCAACCTTTCGGTTTCGGGCCCAACGCTCCACCCAGCTACCTGCCGACCCATTTACTTACCCACATAAAAGCATGTAGAGATATAGAGATGTTTGTGTGTTAGAATGGACATACAGACAGACATACAGAGAGAGCGACAGATAGGCAGACATATCTCTCGTCAACAAATCAACAAACGGAGGTGAGGAGGAAAAGAGAGAGATATGTCTGCCTATCTGTCGCTCTCTCTGTATGTCTGTCTGTATGTCCATTCTAACACACAAACATCTCTATATCTACATGCTTTTATGTGGGTAAGTAAATGGGTCGGCAGGTAGCTGGGTGGAGCGTTGGGCCCGAAACCGAAAGGTTGCTGGATTGAATCCCTGAGCTGACAAGGTAAAAATCTGTCGTTCTGTCCCTGAATAAGGCAGTTAACCCACTGTTCCTAGGCCGTCATTGTAAATAAGAATTTGCTCTTAACTGACTTGCCTAGTTAAATAAAGGTTAAATAAAAGTGAATAATTTTGCAGGTTTTCCCACTTACAAAGCATGTAGAAGTCTGTAATTTTTATCATAGGTACTCTTCAACTGTGAGTGAAGGAATCTAAAACAAAAATCCAGAAAATCACATTGTATGATTTTTAAGTAATTAATTTGCATTTTATTGCATGATACATCCGAAAAGCAGAACTTAATATTTGGTACAGAAACCTTTGTTAGCAATTACAGAGATCATACGTTTCCTGTAGTTCTTGGCCAGGTTTGCACACACTGCAGCAGGGATTTTGGCCCACTCCTCCATACAGACCTTCTCCAGATCCTTCAGGTTTCGGGGCTGTCGCTGGCAATACAGACTTTCAGCTCCCTCCAAAGATGTTCTATTGGGTTCAGGTCTGGAGACTGGCTAGGCCACTCCAGCAGGACCTTGAGATGCTTCTTACGGAGCCACTCCTTAGTTGCCCTGGCTGTGTGTTTTGGGTCGTTGTCATGCTGGAAGACCCAGCCACGACCCATCTTCAATGCTCTTACTGAGGGAAGAGGTTGTTGGCCAAGATCTCGCAATACATGGCCCCATCCATCCTCCCCTCAATACGGTGCAGTCGTCCTGTCCCCTTTGCTGAAAAGCATCCCCAAAGAATGATGTTTCCACCTCCATGCTTCACGATTGGGATGGTGTTCTTGGGGTTGTACTCATCCTTCTTCTTCCTCCAAACACGGCGAGTGGAGTTTAGACCAAAAAGCTCTATTTTTGTCTCATCAGACCACATGACCTTCTCCCATTCCTCCTCTGGATCATCCAAATGGTCATTGGCAAACTTCAGACGGGCCTGGACATGCGCTGGCTTGAGCAGGGGGACCTTGCGTGCGCTGCAGGATTTTAATCCATGACGGCGTAGTGTGTTACTAATGGTTTTCTTTGAGACTGTGGTCCCAGCTCTCTTCAGGTCATTGACCAGGTCCTGCCGTGTAGTTCTGGGCTGATCCCTCACCTTCCTCATGATCATTGATGCCCCACGAGGTGAGATCTTGCATGGTGCCCCAGACCGAGGGAGATTGACCGTCATCTTGAACTTCTTCAATTTTCAAATAATTGCGCCAACAGTTGTTGCCTTCTCACCAAGCTGCCTATTGTGCTGTAGCCCATCCCAGCCTTGTGCAGGTCTACAATTTTATCCCTGATGTCCTTACACAGCTCTCTGGTCTTGGCCATTGTGGAGAGGTTGGAGTCTGTTTGATTGAGGACAGGTGTCTTTTATACAGGTAACGAGTTCAAACAGGTGCAGTTAATACAGGTAATGAGTGGAGAACAGGAGGGCTTCTTAAAGAAAAACTAACAGGTCTGTGAGAGCCGGAATTCTTACTGGTTGGTAGGTGATCAAATACTTATGTCATGCAATAAAATGCAAATTATTTATTAAAAAATCATACAATGTGATCTATCTATCTATCTATCTATCATAGGATGCCACCTTCCCAACAAGTCAGTTTGTCACATTTCTGCCCTGCTAGACCTTCCCCGGTCAACTGTAAGTGCTGTTATTGTGAAACGGAAACGTCTAGGAGCAACAACAGCTCAGCCGCTAAGTGGTCAGCCACACAAGCTCACAGAACGGGACAGCTGAGTGCTG
>CM042418.1:28341900-28364400 GCA_023634145.1 Thymallus thymallus
TACATAAAGAGAGACACCACAACACTACATAAATCAGAATGAGTTCTTCCCCACAAAAGGGCTTTATTACAGAGAAATACTCCTCCACACTTGTTGTGTTTATATTTTGTTCAGTGTAGTATGCTTGTTCTTCTTCATTTCTGTTTTACATTGTAATATGTTTGTGCTACATTGTAATATGTTTGTGCTACATTGTAATATGTTTGTGCTACATTGTAATATGTTTGTGCTACATTGTAATATGTTTGTGCTACATTGTAATATGTTTGTGCTACATTGGTATTAATTGCTGCATTGTTGGGCTTAGAGTTTGCAAGAAAGGCATTTCACTGTACTTGTGCACGTGACATTTAAACTTATTGAAATATGCTCTCCATTTGTTGGCGCATATTACGTCATGATTGCAAGGTGTCCCGATACCTTTTTCAACTGTCCTATTATCTGGTTTTAGTGTTCATTCTAGAATGCCCTTCTAACCAATCAGTGTTTTGCTGAGATGGCGATGGCGTGGGCAGGCCTATCATTAATGTTCCCTCTGATTTTTTTTCATCACTGAGCAAATTTCAGGTTCTAGTGTTCTATTCCTTAAAGTGGCCAGTGATTTCTAATCAGTGTCTATAGTCAACCACCTCTGGTGTGCTAGTGATGGCTGTTTAACAGTCTGATGGCCTTGAGATAGAAGCTGTTTTTCAGTCTCTCTGTCCCAGCTTTGATGCTCCTGTACTGACCTTGCCTTCTGGATCATATTGGTGTGAACAGGCAGTGGCTTGGGGGGTTGATGTCTTTGATGATCTTTTTGGCCTTCCTGTGTAGGTGTCCAGAAGGGCGGTAAGTTTGCCCCCAGTAATGTGTTGGGCAGACCGCACCACCCTCTGGAGAGCTTTGCGGTTATGGACGGTGCAGTTGCCGTACCAGGCGGTGATGCAGCCCGACAGGATGCTCTCGATTGTGCATCTGTAGAAGTTAGTGAGGGTTTTAAGTGTTAAGTATTGCGTGATTCGATCACAATTCCCACAGTAAAGGCAAATGTTGATAGTGTTAACTAATGGGGAAAACTCTAGACAGTTGAGGGAAATTAAAACTCCCTTTTTCTTTCTTCCGTTCTTTGTATCTCTCTCTCTCCTCTCTCTCTCTCTCCCCTCTCTCTCTCCTCTCTCTCTCCTATCTCTCTCTCTCTCTCCTATCTCTCTCTCTCTCTCTCTCCTCTCTCTCTCGCTCTCTCTCTCTCTCTCACTCTCTCTCACTCTGTTTCTCTCACTCTCCTCTCTTTTCTTCCACTAGCTCCCTCCTTTTCTCTTTGAAATGAGACATGCCTGGGACATCACAGAGGAGACGGGGTACTCAGAGACAAGCTGAGACGAGCTGGCTTGATTTATAAGAGGACTGGGAGAGGGGGAATGTTTTGAGAGGCGCACAAGGCCACAAGGTCCTCCATTAGTACCCTGACCCTTGATAGAGGGAGCATCGGAGAACAAGGGAGAGGATGGAGGGATGGAAGGAGAGAGGACATGGGGGGATGGAAGGAGAGAGGACATGGGGGGATGGAAGGAGGGAGGACATGGGGGGATGAAGGGATGGAAGGAGGGAGGACATGGGGGGATGGAGGGAGGGAGGACATGGGGGGATGGAAGGGGAGAAGACATGGGGGGATGGAGGGATGGAAGGAGGGAGGACATGGAGGGATGGAAGGAGGGAGGACATGGGGGGGATGGAAGGGGAGAAGACATGGGGGGATGGAAGGAGGGAGGACATGGGGGGATGGAAGGTGAGAAGACATGGGGGGATGGAAGGAGGGAGGACATGGGGGGGATGGAAGGGGAGAAGACATGGGGGGATGGAAGGAGGGAGGACATGGGGGGATGGAAGGAGGGAGGACATGGGGGGATGGAAGGAGGGAGGACATGGGGGGATGGAGGGGTGGAAGGAGGGTGGACATGGGGGGATGGAGGGAGGGAGGACATGGGGGGATGGAGGGGTGGAAGGAGGGTGGACATGGGGGGATGGAGGGATGGAAGGAGGGAGATGAACCTTGAACACTAATTTGTCCAGCGACTGCCCAGAGCTGCCTGTGTGTGTGTGTGTTCTTGTGTCTGTGTGTCTTTTGTTTCACCTTCTCTCCGTTTTACTGTTCTCCTTCTCTCTGTTTACTGTTCTCTTTCTCTCCGTTTACTGTTCTCCTTCTCTCCGTTTACTGTTCTCTTTCTCTCCGTTTACTGTTCTCCTTCTCTCTGTTTACTGTTCTCTTTCTCTCTGTTTACTGTTCTCTTTCTCTCCGTTTACTGTTCTCTTTCTCTCCGTTTTACTGTTCTCTTTCTCTCTGTTTACTGTTCTCCTTCTCTCCGTTTTACTGTTCTCCTTCTCTCCGTTTTACTGTTCTCTTTCTCTCCGTTTACTGTTCTCTTTCTCTCCGTTTACTGTTCTGACTATCAGTAGTTTTATAGTTCTGACTAGCAGTAGTTTTACTGTTCTGACTAGCAGTAGTTTTATAGTTCTGACTAGCAGTAGTTTTACTGTTCTGACTAGCAGTAGTTTTACTGTTCTGACTAGCAGTAGTTTTACTGTTCTGACTAGCAGTAGTTTTACTGTTCTGACTAGCAGTAGTTTTACTGTTCTGACTAGCAGTAGTTTTACTGTTCTGACTAGCAGTAGTTTTACTGTTCTGACTAGCAGTAGTTTTATAGTTTATCTAATTAGCCATGTCCTAATCATGTGTTGAAGCGGAGCACCTGCCCGGTGTTTACTGACTGTTGGCCATGCTCTTAAAATGTGAACGGCAGCTCGTAAAAAACCACACTGCAGAGGAGGTACACACATACAGACAGAGTTTAAACAGCTCACTCCCTGTAGAACCAGTCCATGCAGGGGAGGAGGGAAGACATTTCAGGTGGAAGATAAAGAATATGATTTCTATGTATTTATTTTAAGCCAGGGAATCATGCTGAGAACATGGTCTCAGAGTTTATCTCCCTGTGATTATAACAGAATATGTTATCTCCCTGTGATTATAACAGAGTATGTTATCTCCCTGTGATTATAACAGAGTATGTTATCTCCCTGTGATTATAACAGAGTATGTTATCTTCCTGTGATTATAACAGAGTATGTTATCTTCCTGTGATTATAACAGAGTATGTTATCTTCCTGTGATTATAACAGAGTATGTTATCTTCCTGTGATTATAACAGAGTATGTTATCTTCCTGTGATTATAACAGAATATGTTATCTCCCTGTGATTATAACAGAGTATGTTATCTTCCTGTGATTATAACAGAGTATGTTATCTCCCTGTGATTATAACAGAGTATGTTATCTTCCTGTGATTATAACAGAATATGTTATCTCCCTGTGATTATAACAGAGTATGTTATCTTCCTGTGATTATAACAGAGTATGTTATCTTCCTGTGATTATAACAGAGTATGTTATCTTCCTGTGATTATAACAGAGTATGTTATCTTCCTGTGATTATAACAGAGTATGTTATCTTCCTGTGATTATAACAGAGTATGTTATCTTCCTGTGATTCCGTTACACTGCTAGTTATTATGTATCCTTAATGGCATCTGGTGACATTTTACCCAGACAGCTTTGTACTGTAGAGAGATTATTGGGCCAGTTATCAAGTCTTCAACAGAGACACATCTCTCTGTTTCTCATAACTCAATCTGTGTTTTCTCATAACCAGCCTTTATTATAGCTAGCATACAGTGCATTTGGAATGTATTTAGACACCTTGACCTTTTCCACATTTTGTTACGTTACAGCCTTATTCTAAAATGTATTAAATTAATTGTTTTCCTCATCAATCTACACACAATACCCCATAATGACAAAGTGAAAACAGGTTTTTAGTTGTTGTTTTTTTATTTATAAAAAACATATTACAAAAATACCTTATTTACGTAAGTATGTTAGTGTGTGAAGACTAAACTCATAGCAGATAGCAGGATTGTTTAGGGAAGCTCTGTGACATGCCCTGACACCTTTAAACTAACATTATAATAACATTACACTAACTTTGTAACAAGACACATGTTCTCAGGGCTAAAGTCTTTCAATTCTCCCCAATGCAGAGCTTATGTGTCCACTTACCCCAGCCCCTAAACCTTTTGATCAGTCTGTTCAGAGGTTCCTTCAGTCTAACGTTACAATAACACGTTTTCAGTGTGTATATGTTGCACCTTTCCCAATTCAGACCATCTTTGTCCACTTACACCAGACCTAAAACTCCATCTTGTCCCACTTAGCAGAGCCTTAGAACTGGGATGTGTCCTAAATGGCACCCTATTCCCTACATTGTTGACCAGGGCCCTATGGGTAATAGTGCACTACCTTTGGGAAGTAGATCAGTTCATCCTAGGGAGAGAGAGTGTGGACACAACCTTCCCTTCTCTTTCCCAGACTGGCTTTAGCCCTAATATAAGCTCACTGGAATTTGTTTTCGGTAAACATATCTCATACACCATCTCAGGGATTACACTGCTGGTTGTCGTGGAGACGATGTCTGAGTTTTTCAAAACACTGAAGGAAGGGAAGGGGGCTTGAGGAGGGGGCCTTTAGCTCCCCGTATCTCGACTCTCGATGTTTTCAGGCTCCACTTGGGAGTCGATAACAGCTGATGGTGTCCATCCGACATGGCTCCCTGTATACAGTACATGTAGTTCACTATGTACTCTAAGTTGTCCCTTATAAAGAGAGTAGGCTTGGTCTTAGTAGTGCAATACACTACTAAGACTGCCATGAAAATGAACCACAGGAAAAGCGTCCTCCATTCACTATTTCCGACAGGTGCATGATAATGGTCCATTCTAAATCTTAATAATTTCACATATCATTTAGTATATGTAAAGACAAGATTAAATTGAGAATAGTCTAATGGGTGACAATATTATCACTTGTTAATGATGCCCAGCCTGTGCATTCTAGGCAATGAAGCAGCACATGCATTTTTTTAGCAACTTTTTCAAATCATAGTTGCATCATGTAGTCTAGCCCATAGCGTAGCCTAAAGGCCCAAGACCCCCAGGAACAGGGTTGGAGAGCCCAGAGCCTACAGAGCCTAGTCAAATGTGTTCTTATAAGGCCTGTCATTGTGAAAACAGAGTTTTGATTGGCCACTATTTCTGCTACTATATTTATTGCTCAATTATTTAAATTAAGTACATTATGGCCTCCCATATTATACATGATATATTATTACATTATGGCCTCCCATATTATACATTATTACATTATGGCCTCCCATATTATACATTATTACATTATGGCCTCCCATATTATAGATGATATATTATTACATTATGGCCTCCCATATTATACATGATATATTATTACATTATGGCCTCCCATATTATACATGATATATTATTACATTATGGCCTCCCATATTATACATTATTACATTATGGCCTCCCATATTATACATGATATATTAGTACATTATGGCCTCCCATATTATACATTATTACATTATGGCCTCCCATATTATAAATGATATATTAGTACATTATGGCCTCCCATATTATACATTATTACATTATGGCCTCCCATATTATACATTATTACATTATGGCCTCCCATATTATACATTATTACATTATGGCCTCCCATATTATACATGATATATTATTACATTATGGCCTCCCATATTATACATTATTACATTATGGCCTCCCATATTATACATTATTACATTATGGCCTCCCATATTATACATTATTACATTATGGCCTCCCATATTATACATTATTACATTATGGCCTCCCATATTATACATTATTACATTATTACATTATGGCCTCCCATATTATACATGATATATTATTACATTATGGCCTCCCATATTATACATTATTACATTATGGCCTCCCATATTATACATTATTACATTATGGCCTCCCATATTATACATGATATATTATTACATTATGCCCTCCCATATTATGCATTATTACATTATGGCCTCCCATATTATACATTATTACATTATGGCCTCCCGTATTATACATTATTACATTATGGCCTCCCGTATTATACATTATTACATTATGGCCTCCCGTATTATGCATTATTACATTATGGCCTCCCATATTATACATTATTACATTATGGCCTCCCATATTATACATTATTACATTATGGCCTCCCATATTATACATGATATATTATTACATTATGGCCTCCCATATTATGCATTATTACATTATGGCCTCCCATATTATGCATTATTACATTATGGCCTCCCGTATTATACATTATTACATTATGGCCTCCCATATTATGCATTATTACATTATGGCCTCCCATATTATGCATTATTACATTATGGCCTCCCGTATTATGCATTATTACATTATGGCCTCCCATATTATGCATTATTACATTATGGCCTCCCGTATTATACATTATTACATTATGGCCTCCCGTATTATACATTATTACATTATGGCCTCCCATATTATACATGATATATTATTACATTATGGCCTCCCATATTATGCATTATTACATTATGGCCTCCCATATTATGCATTATTACATTATGGCCTCCCGTATTATACATTATTACATTATGGCCTCCCATATTATGCATTATTACATTATGGCCTCCCATATTATGCATTATTACATTATGGCCTCCCGTATTATGCATTATTACATTATGGCCTCCCATATTATGCATTATTACATTATGGCCTCCCGTATTATACATTATTACATTATGGCCTCCCGTATTATACATTATTACATTATGGCCTCCCGTATTATGCATTATTACATTATGGCCTCCCATATTATGCATTATTACATTATGGCCTCCCATATTATGCATTATTACATTATGGCCTCCCATATTATACATTATTACATTATGGCCTCCCATATTATACATGATATATTATTACATTATGGCCTCCCATATTATGCATTATTACATTATGGCCTCCCATATTATGCATTATTACATTATGGCCTCCCATATTATACATTATTACATTATGGCCTCCCATATTATACATGATATATTATTACATTATGGCCTCCCATATTATGCATTATTACATTATGGCCTCCCATATTATGCATTATTACATTATGGCCTCCCATATTATGCATTATTACATTATGGCCTCCCATATTATGCATTATTACATTATGGCCTCCCATATTATACATTATTACATTATGGCCTCCCATATTATGCATTATTACATTATGGCCTCCCATATTATGCATTATTACATTATGGCCTCCCGTATTATGCATTATTACATTATGGCCTCCCATATTATGCATTATTACATTATGGCCTCCCATATTATACATTATTACATTATGGCCTCCCGAATTATACATTATTACATTATGGCCTCCCGTATTATGCATTATTACATTATGGCCTCCCATATTATGCATTATTACATTATGGCCTCCCATATTATGCATTATTACATTATGGCCTCCCATATTATACATTATTACATTATGGCCTCCCATATTATACATGATTACATTATGGCCTCCCATATTATGCATTATTACATTATGGCCTCCCATATTATGCATTATTACATTATGGCCTCCCATATTATACATTATTACATTATGGCCTCCCATATTATGCATTATTACATTATGGCCTCCCATATTATGCATTATTACATTATGGCCTCCCGTATTATGCATTATTACATTATGGCCTCCCATATTATGCATTATTACATTATGGCCTCCCGAGTGGCACAGCGGTCTTTTTTTATTTTATTTAACCTTTATTTTACTAGGCAAGTCAGTTAAGAACAAATTCTTATTTACAATGACAGGCTACCAGTGAACAGTGGGTTAACTGCCTTGTTCAGGGGCAGAACGACTTTTTCCTTGTCAGCTTGGGGATTCGATCCAGCAACGCCCTAACCACTAGGCTACTTGCCGGCCGTCTAAGGACCTGCATCACAGTAATAGCTGTGTCACTACAGATCCTGGTTCGATCCCAGGCTGTGTCGCAGCCGGCCACAACCAGGAGACCCACGGGTTCAAGTCCGGGCTCTGGCTGGGCCACTCATGGACATTCAGAGACTTGTCCAGAAGCCACTCCTGCGTTGTCTTGGCTGTGTGCTTAGGGTCGTTGTCGTGTTGGAAGGTGAACCTTGAACCCAGTCTGAGGTCCTGAGCGCTCTGAAACAGATTTTTCATCAAGGATCTCTCTGTACTTTGCTCCGTTAATCTTTCCCTCTATCCTGACTAGTCTCCCAGTCCCTGCTGCTGAAAAACATCCCCACAGCATGATGCTGCCACCACCATGCTTCACTGTAGGGATGGTGCCAGGTTTCCTCCAGATGTGACGCTTGGCATTCGCCATTTCCTGGTTGCTAAAACACTTAATAATTCACCTAATTTCCGTTTATGTATAAAAACATTACATATTGAACACATATACCGCTTCTTAGACTTGCTTTCAATGAGAATGACAGATCTATAACTTAAACTTCTATGTGAATTTGGTCGGGTCCCCCCAAAATATTGTAGCTTTAAGGTTAGTGTGTTCATAAACTAATCCTAGATCCATGTTTCATTGCAGCTTATACCTAGAGCACTGCTCCAATCCACATACTCTCCCAGGCATGCTGCGTAACAGAGATGTCACAGTCAGCTCGTTATATAGGCTGCGCCATGTGGTCTCTACTCACAACTGGAGGGAGAGGATTGGGGTGGTTGGGATTGAGAGTGGGATGGAAGGAAGGGGGAGGTGGAAGATGAGAAAGTAGGTGGAAGGAGATATAAAATGCTGTCTGACTTCAGATTCTCTCCAGTTACCAGATATGGTTACCGTGAGACATGTACTCCCATATAACACACAGACACACTAACAGGCTCCTTGCTGTCCCAGTAAAATAGAGGCTGAGGCAAAAGGGTATTAGTGTCTATGAAGTCTGTGGCTGTTACAGAGAGATACTGCTCTCCTCCTCCTCCCTTCTCCTATCCTTTACACTCCACTCCTCTCCTCCTCTCCTCTCCTCTCCTCTCATCTCCTCTCCTCTCCTCCTCCATTCTCATCTCCTCCCTTCTCCTCTCCTCCTCCCTTCTCCTCTCCTCCCTTCTCCTCTCCTCCTCCATTCTCCTCACCTCCCTCTCCCTCCTCTCCTCTCCTCCTCCCCTCTCCTCTCCTCCTCCGTCTCCTCTCCCTTCTCCTCTCCTCCTCCATTCTTCTCTCCTATCCTCTCCTCCCTTCTCCTCTCCTCCATTCTCCCCTCCTCCACTCTCCTCTCCTCTCCTCCCTTCCTCCTCTCCTTTCCTCCCACAGCACAACCTGTAGTCCTTATGAAATGGAAACACTATTCCACCTTATCATTAAACCCAGACAGTGACCATTAAATGGCATTCAGATTATCCAGTCAGATATCATCATGATATTGCATCATTGCTCTGACAGCTCAGCCCACTATTTTAATGCCTGGTGTTGTTTTGGAAGCTCCTATCTCTCCCTCTCCATTGATGAGATAATTGATTCCTAAATGTGACAGTCGTATGGCTAGATAAGGTCAGGGCTGCCCTGAGCCTTCACAGTGATTGATTCAGCCCAATGCAACCTGCTTCCACACTTTATTACACATGCAAATAACAGACAGGAAGTGATTAGCACCCACTTGGGCTCCTGGGCGAGCCAGGTTTCGGCTGGAGGGGTGTGTTGTGCGTGTGTTACGTCTGTGTGTATGTATGTTTCTATGTCCGTTTGTGCATTTCTATGCCCACATTGGGACTAAGACAGAAAATTATTGTCCTTCCACCATGTGCACAGCAACATGCTAGGTTGCAGGATGTCAACATGGTGCTCCTCACCTTTAGCATCCTGTTTCCCTGGCCTTTCCATCTCTCTCCATTCCATATCTCTGTTAGGAGATCCCATGGTAATGAACCAGACAGGGGAACAGGGGAAGTCCTACCAATGAGTAAAGAGATAAGGTGTTGGTCCGGATGCTAATCTTCCCTCTAGTTATGACAGTTATTGTGTTACTGCATCGAACCGAAACACATTGATTTCTTCCTCTAATCGAACCAAATCGCATTGAATCGTTTCAAACTAAAATGTATTGTTCCTGTATCATATTGGAGCCCATCTATCTAGATATGTATCGAATCATCTTGAAACCGCTCAGGTTATGGATGTGCCACTGCAACCTTAAAGGTCCTCAATTATGTCACCACTGCCCTTGATTCTAAGGAGTATTGGTGTCTCTGAGGGGTCTTTGGCCTACCTCTCTCAAAGAGTGCAGTGTATAAAGTCAGAAAATCTGCTGTCTCAGCCACTGCCTGTCACCAAGGGTGTACCCCAAGGCTCAATCCTAGGCCCCACACTCTTCTCAATTTACATCAACAACATAGCTCAGGCAGCAGGAAGCTCTCTCATCAATTTATATGCAGATGATAGTCTTATACTCAGCTGGCCCCTCCCCTCCTGGTTGATGCTTATTTATAAAACCCTCTTAGGCCTCACTTCCCCCTATCTGAGATATCTACTGCAGCCCTCATCCTCCACATACAACACCCGTTCTGCCCAGTTACATTCTGTTAAAGGTCCCCAAAGCACACACATCCCTGGGTCGCTCGTCTTTTCAGTTCGCTGCATCTAGCGACTGGAACGAGCTGCAACAAACACTCAAACTGGACAGTTTTATCTCAATCTCTTCATTCAAAGACTCAATCATGGACACTCTTACTGACAGTTGTGGCTGCTTTGTGTGATGTATTGTCATCTCTACCTTCTTGCCCTTTGTGCTGTTGTCTGTGCCCAATAAGGTTTGTACCATGTTTTGTGTTGCTACCATGTTGTTGTCATGTTGTGTTGCTACCATGCTGTGTTGTCATGTGTTGCTGCCTTGCTATGTTGTTGTCTTAGGTCTCTCTTTATGTAGTATCCTTGCCCCCTTTCCCGCAGGAGGTCTTTTGCCTTTTGGTAGGCTGTTGTAAATAAGAATTTGTTCTTAACTGACTTGCCTAGTTAAATAAAGATGAAATAAATTAAGTAAATAAAAAGGGAAAGATGCACATCCCTAGTGTGTTGTGTGTTGTGTTGTGTTTGGTGATCCACAACACTATTATAACCAGTGTGTTGTGTTTGGTTGGTGATTCATGACATTATTATAACCAGTGTGTTGTGGTTGGTTGGTGATTCATGACATTATTATAACCAGTGTGTTGTGGTTGGTTGGTGATTCATGACATTATTATAACCAGTGTGTTGTGGTTGGTTGGTGATTCATGACATTATTATAACCAGTGTGTTGTGGTTGGTTGGTGATTCATGACATTATTATAACCAGTGTGTTGTGGTTGGTTGGTGATTCATGACATTATTATAACCAGTGTGTTGTGGTTGGTTGGTGATTCATGACATTATTATAACCAGTGTGTTGTGGTTGGTTGGTGATTCATGACATTATTATAACCAGTGTGTTGTGGTTGGTTGGTGATTCATGACATTATTATAACCAGTGTGTTGTGGTTGGTTGGTGATTCATGACATTATTATAACCAGTGTGTTGTGGTTGGTTGGTGATTCATGACATTATTATAACCAGTGTGTTGTGGTTGGTTGGTGATTCATGACATTATTATAACCAGTGTGTTGTGGTTGGTTGGTGATTCATGACATTATTATAACCAGTGTGTTGTGGTTGGTTGGTGATTCATGACATTATTATAACCAGTGTGTTGTGGTTGGTTGGTGATTCATGACATTATTATAACCAGTGTGTTGTGGTTGGTTGGTGATTCATGACATTATTATAACCAGTGTGTTGTGGTTGGTTGGTGATTCATGACATTATTATAACCAGTGTGTTGTGGTTGGTTGGTGATTCATGACATTATTATAACCAGTGTGTTGTGGTTGGTTGGTGATTCATGACATTATTATAACCAGTGTGTTGTGGTTGGTTGGTGATTCATGACATTATTATAACCAGTGTGTTGTGGTTGGTTGGTGATTCATGACATTATTATAACCAGTGTGTTGTGGTTGGTTGGTGATTCATGACATTATTATAACCAGTGTGTTGTGGTTGGTTGGTGATTCATGACATTATTATAACCAGTGTGTTGTGGTTGGTTGGTGATTCATGACATTATTATAACCAGTGTGTTGTGATTGGTTGGTGATTCATGACATTATTATAACCAGTGTGTTGTGGTTGGTTGGTGATTCATGACATTATTATAACCAGTGTGTTGTGATTGGTTGGTGATTCATGCAGGTGCTATGTGAAACCCCTTTCCTCCAAACTAATAGGGGTTTGAATAGTGACATACATTTATCCAGATATTCGAAATACAAGTGTTTTTATTTTATTTTCAAGTTTTCAACTCGATTCTCTTTGCTGCTTTGATTGGTCAACATAAACAACCAGCTACACACGTGAAGGCTACCGGTCGGCTAGCTTTCTTTTTATGGGGCGAGCCATGCACCTAATAAGAACTACATTGAAAAGTTTGTTGTTGGTATATAATGTCATGGTATATCCTTGTATGTAACAATGTCACATAGCTATTTTAATTTTATTTAGAAAAAGTTTTTTCAGTGTTGAATAACCTTGCTCTGTACACAGTCATGTTACTAATGCAAATATAACCCACCTCTCATCTCTGATTCATAATTCACCTTAATCCTTGGAACAAGTGAATACATAGTATTTCATAGACCTGTCTAAACCAGGGTTGTCCCCATATTAAATATGTTTAATGGAGGTTGTTCCCCAGACGTGCCTTAAATAGCCTTTTCATGGTTTCCCATTAGGTTTCTCTAGACAGGTTGTGTCCAACCAGATAGTAAACTGTATTGTGTGTAGAGGAGCAGTATTGGGACACCTCCTGTCTGTCTGAAGGTCTAAATATGACTGATATTCCCCCTGGACAATGATGCAACCATGTGTGTGTGTGTGTTGCCCCAATGTGGTGATCAGAATTCCAGAGCTGGGACCATGTCAGATATCAGATGTGTGTGTGTGTCTGTGGTGTACATCTGTGTGTGTGGTGTACTTGTGTGTGTGGTGTACGTGTGTGTTGTACGTGTGGGTGTGTGTGTTGTACTTGTGTGTGGTGTATGTGTGTGCTTGTGTGTGTGGTGTACTTGTGTGTGGTGTACGTGTGTGCCTGTGTATGTGGTGTACTTGTGTGTGGTGTACGTGTGTGCCTGTGTGTGTGGTGTACTTGTGTATGTGTGTGAGTGACAGGTCAGTAATGTTGTGTAGGTCTCAGACCTCAGGGGAGCAGAGCAGTGCTGACATGGAAGACATAAATAACAACCCTGGGGCGTAGAGCTGTCTCATGCATCATTACAGAGAGAGAGAGAGAGAGGAGCTGCTTTATCTCTGGACCCTCACCTGGCAGCTGACAGGGCCTACCAGCCCACCTCCCAGGGTCTAACACAAAACATATGGGCAGAGGAGGGAGAAGAGAAGAGTACCTCATCATACCATCGGCCAACCTACTTCTGTCAGCACATACCAGAGTTAAAGCAGATAGTTAAAGCTAAGAGTTAAAACAGAGACTTGAAGCAGAGAGTTTCACCCATTATCCTCAGAGATCATATAAGGACACAAGGCGAGACCCAGATGCAGGCAGAGGAGGCAGATGGTTTGAGCTCTGACATTTATTATAGTACAAGGGGTCAGGGACGGGCAATAGTTCATTAACCAGATCAGAGTCCAAACGGTAGAGGGCGGCAGGCAGACTCGAGGTCAGGGCAGGCAGAATGGTCAGGCAGGTGGGCTCAGTGTCAGGGCAGGCAGAATGGTCAGGCAGGTGGGCTCAGTGTCAGGGCAGGCAGAATGGTCAGGCAGGTGGGCTCAGTGTCAGGGCAGGCAGAATGGTCAGGCAGGTGGGCTCAGTGTCAGGACAGGCAGAATGGTCAGGCAGGTGGGCTCAGTGTCAGGGCAGGCAGAATGGTCAGGCAGGTGGGCTCAGTGTCAGGGCAGGCAGAATGGTCAGGCAGGTGGGCTCAGTGTCAGGACAGGCAGAATGGTCAGGCAGGTGGGCTCAGTGTCAGGACAGGCAGAATGGTCAGGCAGGTGGGCTCAGTGTCAGGGCAGGCAGAATGGTCAGGCAGGTGGGCTCAGTGTCAGGGCAGGCAGAATGGTCAGGCAGGTGGGCTCAGTGTCAGGGCAGGCAGAATGGTCAGGCAGGTGGGCTCAGTGTCAGGGCAGGCAGAATGGTCAGGCAGGTGGGCTCAGTGTCAGGGCAGGCAGAATGGTCAGGCAGGTGGGCTCAGTGTCAGGACAGGCAGAATGGTCAGGCAGGTGGGCTCAGTGTCAGGACAGGCAGAATGGTCAGGCAGGTGGGCTCAGTGTCAGGGCAGGCAGAATGGTCAGGCAGGTGGGCTCAGTGTCAGGGCAGGCAGAATGGTCAGGCAGGTGGGCTCAGTGTCAGGACAGGCAGAATGGTCAGGCAGGTGGGCTCAGTGTCAGGGCAGGCAGAATGGTCAGGCAGGTGGGCTCAGTGTCAGGACAGGCAGAATGGTCAGGCAGGTGGGCTCAGTGTCAGGGCAGGCAGAATGGTCAGGCAGGTGGGCTCAGTGTCAGGACAGGCAGAATGGTAAGGCAGGTGGGCTCAGTGTCAGGACAGGCAGAATGGTCAGGCAGGTGGGCTCAGTGTCAGGACAGGCAGAATGGTCAGGCAGGTGGGCTCAGTGTCAGGACAAGCAGAATGGTCAGGCAGGTGGGCTCAGTGTCAGGACAGGCAGAATGGTCAGGCAGGTGGGCTCAGTGTCAGGGCAGGCAGAATGGTCAGGCAGGTGGGCTCAGTGTCAGGACAGGCAGAATGGTCAGGCAGGTGGGCTCAGTGTCAGGGCAGGCAGAATGGTCAGGCAGGTGGGCTCAGTGTCAGGACAGGCAGAATGGTCAGGCAGGTGGGCTCAGTGTCAGGACAGGCAGAATGGTCAGGCAGGTGGGCTCAGTGTCAGGACAGGCAGAATGGTCAGGCAGGTGGGCTCAGTGTCAGGACAGGCAGAATGGTCAGGCAGGTGGGCTCAGTGTCAGGACAGGCAGAATGGTCAGGCAGGTGGGCTCAGTGTCAGGACAGGCAGAATGGTCAGGCAGGTGGGCTCAGTGTCAGGACAGGCAGAATGGTCAGGCAGGTGGGCTCAGTGTCAGGACAGGCAGAATGGTCAGGCAGGTGGGCTCAGTGTCAGGACAGGCAGAATGGTCAGGCAGGTGGGCTCAGTGTCAGGACAGGCAGAATGGTCAGGCAGGTGGGCTCAGTGTCAGGACAGGCAGAATGGTCAGGCAGGTGGGCTCAGTGTCAGGACAGGCAAGGGCTAGAAAAACAGAGACTGGGGAAAACAGGAGCTAGGAGAGAAATGCTGCTTGACTTGGCAAACAAGACACAGGTATAAATACACAGGTATAAATACACAGGTATAAATACACAGGTATAAATACACAGGTATAAATACACAGGGGATAATGGGGAAGATGGGGACACCTGGAGGGGGGTGGAGACAGGTGAAAGAGATCAGGGTCTGACAGATCATATATCTCCTAATACTTGTAGAGGGCTCAGAGCTAACACACACAGACACACATATGCACACAGACACACACAGACACACACAGACACACATATGCACACAGACACACACACAGACACACAGACACACACAGACACACACAGACACACACAGACACACAGACACACACAGACACACACCGTTGCATTCTCGCGTTGAAAGCTCACTCTTTGTCCTTGTGGAAAAGCTGTAAGATGCGATTAACACCAGGCAGTAACTCACTGTCTGTCTGTCTCTATCTTCTGTCAGACAGGCTTAGCCTTAGGATAACTCTTAGGTTTAAGATAACTCTTAGGTTTAGGCTTAGGATAACTCTTAGCCTTAAGATAACTCTTAGGTTTAGGTTTAGGATAACTCTTAGCCTTAGGATAACTCTTAGGTTTAGGCTTAGGATAACTCTTAGCCTTAGGATAACTCTTAGGTTTAGGCTTAGGATAACTCTTAGCCTTAGGATAACTCTTAGCTTAACTGTCCGCAGCAGTTGTATTAACTGATAAACTGTCAGCAGCAGTTGTATTAACTGATAAACTGTCCGCAGCAGTTGTATTAACTGATAAACTGTCAGCAGCAGTTGTATTAACTGATAAACTGTCAGCAGCAGTTGTATTAACTGATAAACTGTCCGCAGCAGTTGTATTAACTGATAAACTGTCCGCAGCAGTTGTATTAACTGATGAACTGTCCGCAGCAGTTGTATTAACTGATAAACTGTCAGCAGCAGTTGTATTAACTGATAAACTGTCTGCAGCAGTTGTATTAACTGATAAACTGTCCACAGCAGTTGTATTAACTGATAAACTGTCAGCAGCAGTTGTATTAACTGATGAACTGTCCACAGCAGTTGTATTAACTGATAAACTGTCAGCAGCAGTTGTATTAACTGATAAACTGTCCGCAGCAGTTGTGTTAACTGATGAACTGTCCGCAGCAGTTGTGTTAACTGATGAACTGTCCGCAGCAGTTGTGTTAACTGATGAACTGTCCACAGCAGTTGTATTAACTGATAAACTGTCCGCAGCAGTTGTGTTAACTGATGAACTGTCCGCAGCAGTTGTGTTAACTGATGAACTGTCCGCAGCAGTTGTGTTAACTGATGAACTGTCCGCAGCAGTTGTGTTAACTGATGAACTGTCCGCAGCAGTTGTGTTAACTGATGAACTGTCCACAGCAGTTGTATTAACTGATAAACTGTCCGCAGCAGTTGTGTTAACTGATGAACTGTCCGCAGCAGTTGTGTTAACTGATGAACTGTCCGCAGCAGTTGTGTTAACTGATGAACTGTCCGCAGCGGTTGTATTAACTGATATGAATGACAACCCAAGGAAGCCATGGTTTGTGGGCATGTTACAGTTTTGCTGTTACACTGGGAGAAGAGGTGCTATCAGAACCCTTTTGGCTTTTTGATCATAATGAATACGTTAGCATGGACATGAGGGACCTGATCCTAGATCAGCACTCCTTCTCTGAGACATTTCATGGATACGGGCCTAGGTAAACAGTGAGAGTTGGTACCACTTGGGCTTAACAACAAGCTGTTGGCGGCAGATGTTTCGAGAGATGCAGCGGTTCCACTCAGGGCTGTGATAGGCTGCATCCCCAATGGCATCCTATTCCCTGTGGGCCCTTGTCAAAAGTAGTGCACTATATAGGGAAAATAGTACCATTTGGGACACAGCTCTGTGATACTGTGCTATACATCATCATTAGAAGTGAGTGATGGAGGGAGGGAGGGAGGCTGGGAGGGAGGGAGGGAGGCTGGGAGGGAGGGAGGCTGGGAGGGAGGGAGGCTGGGAGGGAGGGAGGGAGGCTGGGAGGGAGGGAGGCTGGGAGGGAGGGAGGCTGGGAGGGAGGGAGGGAGGGAGGGAGGCTGGGAGGGAGGCTGGGAGGGAGGGAGGGAGGGAGGCTGGGAGGGAGGCTGGGAGGGAGGGAGGGAGGCTGGGAGGGAGGGAGGGAGGGAGGCTGGGATATATGGAGTGTTGATGAGTGGAACTATAGTAGGCTCAGGTTGTCATGATCAATGTAAAATAAAAATGATAATTCTTCCTACCATCACATATAAGCCAATATGACAACTTCGCAGATCAACTTGGAGTTGCACAACATGATCCGTTCAGCCGCTACGAGAACGGTTGACAATTTCTTTCCCTGATCTAGCTCAATAGCTAGGCTTCGGATAAGATCGAGACTATAGCGTCCATAAAGTGACCATTAGACTTGCCACCTTATGGACTGAATACCTTTTTAGGGACAACAGTTTTGACTAATTGTATAATTTATCTATTTTACATGCTAATGGAGAAGCAACAGTATGCTACCTTTTAGTAACATTTCTGACAATGCAAATTCTGGCTGCCTCACCATCTACACACAATACCAGCTGGCTGCCTCACCGTCTACACACAATACCAGCTGGCTGCTGCACCGTCTACACACAATACCAGCTGGCTGCCTCACCATCTACACACAATACCAGCTGGCTGCCTCACCGTCTACACACAATACCAGCTGGCTGCCTCACCATCTACACACAATACCAGCTGGCTGCCTCACCGTCTACACACACTACCCCAAAGTGAAAAGATGGTTTTATCTTTTTTTTTTTCAATTTGATTGAAAATGAAGTACAGAAATATCTGATTTACAAAAGTATTCACACAGCTCACTCACTACTTTGTAGAATCACCTTACAGCTGTGAGTCTTTCTGGTTAAGTCTCTAAGAATTTTCTATTGTGCAACATTGGCCCATTATTCTTCTCAAAATTCTTCAAGCTCTGTCTAATTGGATGTTGATCGTTGCTAGACAACCATTTTCAGGTCTTGCCATAGATTTCCAAGTAGATTTAAGTCAAAACTGTAACTCGGCCACTCAGGAACATTCACTGTCTTCTTGGTAAACAACTCCAGTGTAGATTTTGCCTCAGATTATTGTCCTGCTGAAAGGTGAATTCATCTCCAGTGTCTGGTGAAAAGCAGGTTTTGGGGTTTTGTCTGTGCTTAGCTCTATTCTGTTTCTTTTTTATCCTGAAAAACCTCCCAGTCCTTAACGATTACAAGCATACCCATAACATGATGCAGACACTACTATGCTTGAAAACATGGAGAGTGGTACTCAGTGATGTGTTGTGTTGGATTTGCCCTAAACATAAGTCTTTCCAGTATTTATTTAGTACCTTGTTGCAAACAGGATTCAGGATGCTTCTTTTCACTCATGTTGAAATCCCTGAGCGGTTTGTAGTGACCGCCTGTATCTTTGTAGTGACCGCCTGTATCTTTGTAGTGACCGCCTGTATCTTTGTAGTGACCGCCTGTATCTTTGTAGTGACCGCCTGTATCTTTGTAGTGACCGCCTGTATCTTTGTAGTGAGGCCTGTATCTTTGTAGTGAGGCCTGTATCTTTGTAGTGAGGCCTGTATCTTCGTAGTGACCGCCTGTATCTTTGTAGTGAGGCCTGTATCTTTGTAGTGAGGCCTGTATCTTTGTAGTGAGGCCTGTATCTTTGTAGTGACCGCCTGTATCTTTGTAGTGAGGCCTGTATCTTTGTAGTGACCGCCTGTATCTTTGTAGTGAGGCCTGTATCTTTGTAGTGAGGCCTGTATCTTTGTAGTGAGGCCTGTATCTTTGTAGTGAGGCCTGTATCTTTGTAGTGACCGCCTGTATCTTTGTAGTGAGGCCTGTATCTTTGTAGTGACCGCCTGTATATTTGTAGTGAGGCCTGTATCTTTGTAGTGAGGCCTGTATCTTTGTAGTGAGGCCTATATCTTTGTAGTGACTCTCTCTGAATAAGGATGTGAATTACAGAAAGATGTATAGAGAACGGATGAGCTAATTTTTCTTCTCCGTTACTAAAGAGTCCTCACACAAACACAGAGACACTGACACACACACAGCGCGGTGTTGCATACTTTCATGAGCAGCCGAGGAATGTTCCAGTGAGCTTCTCCAGGGCTTTGATGTGAGAGAGAGAGAGAGAGAGAGAGAGAGAGAGAGAGAGAGAGAGAGAGAGAGAGAGAGAGAGAGAGAGAGAGAGAGAGAGAGAGAGAGGGGGAGAGGGAGGGAGAGAGAGAGAGAGAGATGGATAGAGTAAAGAGGACAGAGAATAGAATGAAGAAAAAGAGCCTCTTTCATCTCACTTATATCATCCACACCTCTGGCCGTCTTCTAGTTTAATCCCAGCAAACCGGGAACATACACTTAGGTTGAAGTCATTAAAACTCATTTTTCAAACACTCCACAGATTTCATGTTAACAAACTATAGTTTTGGCAAGTCGGTTAGTACATATACTTTGTGCATGACACAAGTAATTCTTCCAACAATTGTTTACAGACAGATTATTTCACTTATTATTCACTATATCACAATTCCAATGGGTCAGAAGTTTACTGTGCCTTTTAAACAGCTTGAAAAATTCCAGACAATTATGTATTGGCTTTGATAGGCTAATTGACATCAATTGTGTCAATTGGAGGTGTACCTGTGGATGTATTTCAAGGCCTACCTTCAAACTCAGTGCCTCTTTGCTCGACATCATGGGAAAATCTAAATAAATCAGCCAAGACCTCCGAAAAAAATGTGTAGACCTCCACAAGTCTGGTTCAGAGGCTCTGTTGCGCCTTCTTCAACACACTGTCTGTGTGGGTGGTCCATTTCAGTTTGCCAGTGATGTGTACGCCGAGGAACTTGAAGCTTTCCACCTCCACTGCGGTCCCATCAATGTGGATAGGGGGGTGCACCCTCTGCTATTTCCTGAAGTCCACGATCATCTCCTTTGTTTTGTTGACGTTGAGTGAGAGGTTATTTCCCTGGCACCACACTCCCAGAGCCCTCACCTCCTCCCTGTAGGCTGTCTCGTCATTGTTGGTAATCAAGCCTACTACTGTTGTGTCGTTTGCAAACTTGATGATTGAGTTGTTTGAGGCGTGCTTGGCCACGCAGTCATGGGTGAACAGGGAGTACAGGAGTGGGCTGAGCACGCACCCTTGTGGGGCCCTGTTTTGAGGATCAGCGAAGTGGAGGTGTTGTTTCCTACCTTCACCAACTGGGGGCGGCCCGTCAGGAAGTCCAGGACCTACAGTCGTGGCCAAAAGTTTTGAGAATGACACAAGTATTGGTCTCCACAAAGTTTGCTGCCTCAGTGTTGATGATGGCAATTTGCATATACTCCAGAATGTCATGAAGAGTGATCAGATGAATTGCAATTAATTGCAAAGTCCCTCTTTGCCATGAAAATGAACTTAATCCCCAAGAAACATTTCCACTGCATTTCAGTCCTGCCACAAAAGGACCAGCTGCCATCATGTCAGTGATTTTCTCGTTAACACAGGTGAGAGTGTTGACGAGGACAAGGCTGGAGATCACTCTGTCATGCTGATTGAGTCAGAATAACAGACTGGAAGCTTTAAAAGGAGGGTGGTTCTTCCTCTGTCAACCATGGTTACCTGCAAGGAAACACGTGCCGTCATCATTGCTTTGCACAAAAAGGGCTTCACAGGCAAGGATATTGCTGCTGGTAAGATTGCACCTAAATCAACCATTTATCGGATCATCAAGAACTTCAAGGAGAGAGGTTCAATTGTTGTGAAGAAGACGTCAGGGCGCCAAGAAAGTCCAGCAAGCTCCAGGACCGTCTCCTAAAGTTGATTCAGCTGCGGGATCGGGGCACCACCAGTGCAGAGCTTGCTCAGGAATGGCAGCAGGCAGGTGTGAGTGCATCTGCACGCACAGTGAGGCAAAGACTTTTGGAGGATGGCATGGTGTCAAGAAGGGCAGCAAAGAAGCCACTTCTCTCCAGGAAAAACATCAGGGACAGACTGATATTCTGCAAAAGGTACAGGGATTGGACTTCTGAGGACTGGGGTAGAGTCATTTTCTCTGATGAATCCCCTTTCCGATTGTTTGAGCCATCTGGAAAACACCTTGTCCGGAGAAGACAAGGTGAGCGCTACCATCAGTCCTGTGTCATGCCAACAGTAAAGCATCCTCAGACCATTCATGTGTGGGGTTGCTTCTCAGCCAAGGGAGTGGGCTCAATCACAATTTTGCCTAAGAACACAGCCATGAATAAAGAATGGTACCAACACATCCTCCGAGAGCAACTTCTCCCAACCATCCAAGAACAGTTTGGTGACGACCAATGCCTTTTCCAGTCATCCCGAAAATCAGTCTTCTAACGAAAACATCTGTAACGCTGGATGGTTTAGACTAAAAACTCATAAAAACAAATGTCTGGGTACCTTTAAAGAACAGATTAAAGGTGTTCTAGGAACATTCTTGGAACATCAGGTGAACGTTTTATGCAAACAATCTATAATCATCACCACGACTGGACAGTTTTTGTATTATGAGAACATTTGCGGCGACCTAACTGTGGGTGATTCTCATTAAACCAGTTTTAAAACATGTCTGTAGCAAATTGAGTTACACATTCCATGATGCATCTGCAAAAATCAATGATAATTCTGATGATGTCTAGTGTCTTATTTTTAATACATTTCACATTTTCGCCTGAATTTTGTACATCAGACAGGACCCGAGGCGCAGAGCTGGAGTGGGAATACATTCCTTTATTCCAGTAAAATAATCCAAAGACCGAACAAAGGAGAGACAGTGATCTTGAACTGGCGAACCAAACCAAAGGAAACACACAAAAACCCACAAACACAGGTCAAACAACTGAACTTAAATATCTCAAAATCTCAATACAGCTGCCTCTAATTGGGGATAAGGCCAACAGAAAAGAAACACCCAGAACTATTGTCAGGTCCTGACTGTGGCCATCCAACTCCCACTAGGGGGAGCTAGAGACCTGGCCTCAGCCAGGGCCTGACAATTAATTAAATTTAAGTTGATACTTTGTGTCACTGGCCTACACACAATACCCCATGAAGTGTAATTATGTTTTTAGACATTAGTACAAATTAATTTAGAATGAAAAGCTGAA